>CM057085.1:42232866-42254022 GCA_029959045.1 Taenioides sp. WSHXM2023
TGAGTGAGAATGTTTCATGTTTTTGTGTTTATGAAAATGTTCTCGCCCGAGTCCTCGTGCGGCTCACAGCAGGAGACCAAAACACACTTTTCAAATTATAACAATAAAAAACAAAATAAATATCTGAAAATTCACCTGATTTTACAACGTTTTAAACCGAAACTCGGCGGGTGAGAACGAAAATCTGCTCTAGAATATAAAGGGTCCGTCACTTGTGCTCGTGCTCGTCTCCATGGAGATGTTGTTGCTTTGTCTGGAATGTTCCGGGGTAGAGATTAAACCTACTATACTACAGACTACATTACAGTTCAGATCTGTGGAGAGGCGCCCCTGGTCACAGAGAGAATTATTGTATTTTTGAGGAACAGAAACACCCGTAATGAATAAATGGAGATGTTTAATCTGAAATGTTTAATGTCATATCATGGAACATTCCAGGCAAAACAATGACATCTCCATGGAGATAAGCAGGTGACAGACCCCCCGCCAGAAAAGTTGCACAGTGCATCTTTAACTGTTGTGTCATAATGTTTTGTATTTCATATTTTAACATTTCTCTTAATGGTTCAGTTTGTAACTTAAAGCCGTACTTCGGAATCTTCTCCATGGAGATATGAGGTTTTATGCCATACTGTGGAACATTACAGCCA
The DNA here is from genome assembly GCA_029959045.1 of Taenioides sp. WSHXM2023. Classification (NCBI taxonomy): domain Eukaryota; kingdom Metazoa; phylum Chordata; class Actinopteri; order Gobiiformes; family Gobiidae; genus Taenioides; species Taenioides sp. WSHXM2023. The sequence continues at coordinate 42,233,517 of CM057085.1, forward strand.
AAGGAACAACATTTCCACGGAAACGAGCAGGAGGAGGGTCAGTAAGAGTCAGGTTTGTGGAGATGCGAGCCCGCTCACAGTAAGAACAGCAAGAAGTTTTTCAGTGCAATAAACACAACCAAAATAAAAAAAACCCATAAAACTTATACTTTGTTTTAGTTGTTTTTAATCAGCTAAAAAGTTCCACACTGTGGCTTTAGCTCATTGTTTTAAATTTGTACAGAACAGAAACACATTTTTGTTTTGTGAATCTTTAAACATAAACATAATTCTGGGGAGAGTCTGACATTTCAGACACGATTTCAGTACTAAACCAGGACTAAACCAGGTCTAAATCAGGTCTAAATCAGGTCTAAACCAGGACTAAACCAGGACTAAACCAGGACTAAACCAGGTCTAAACCAGGTCTAAACCAGGACTAAACCAGGTCTAAATCAGGTCTAAATCAGGTCTAAACCAGGACTAAACCAGGACTAAACCAGGACTAAACCAGGTCTAAACCAGGTCTAAACCAGGACTAAACCAGGACTAAACCAGGTCTAAATCAGGTCTAAATCAGGTCTAAACCAGGACTAAACCAGGACTAAACCAGGTCTAAACCAGGTCTAAACCAGGACTAAACCAGGACTAAACCAGGTCTAAACCAGGTCTAAACCAGGTCTAAACCAAGTCTAAAACAGGTCTAAACCAGGACTAAACCAGGACTAAACCAGGACTAAAACAGGTCTAAACCAGGTCCATGGGTGTATTCTAGTCTCTGTGCTCTTACACTTGTTCTGGTCCAGTTCCAGTTGGTTCTAAACACATTCAGGTTCTGTTCTGTCCTGAAAATGGGAATTTTTTAGTATCGAAACCTGCGGAAAACAAGGATCTAGTTTCGATACTTGTTTTAGTATCGATTAGTGTCTGATTTTCGATATTTCTGACAGCCCTAGTCCTTGGGTGAAACACTTCACTGGTCTTTCCTTTAACACACACACACACACACACACACACACACACACACACACACACTCCATTGTCGCCTCATCATCTCTGAAATGTGTTTTTTCCTGTGGCACTGTCCCTTTAAGAGCCCTCCCTCTCTTCTCTCTCTCTCTCTCCTCCCTCCCTCTCTCTCCTCCCTCTCTCTCTTCTCTCTCTCCCTCTCTCTCTCTCTCCTCCCTCTCTCTTCTCTCTCTCTCTCTCCCTCTCTCTCTCTCCTCCCTCCCTCTCTCTCTTCTCCCTCTCTTCTCTCTCTCTCTCTCCTCCCTCCCTCTCTCTCCTCCCTCTCTCTCTTCTCTCTCTCCCTCTCTCTCTCTCTCCTCCCTCTCTCTTCTCTCTCTCTCTCTCCCTCTCTCTCTCTCCTCCCTCCCTCTCTCTCTTCTCCCTCTCTCTCTCCCTCTCTCTCCTCCCTCCCTCTCTCTCCTCCCTCTCTCTCTTCTCTCTCTCCCTCCCTCTCTCTCTCTCCCTCTCTCTCTCTCCTCCCTCCCTCTCTCTCCCTCTCTCTCTCCTCCCTCTCTCTCTCTTCTCCCTCTCTCTCTCTCTCTTCTCTCTCTCCCTCTCTCTCTCTCTCCTCCCTCCCTCTCTCTCTTCTCTCTCTCCCTCTCTCTCTCTCCTCCCTCTCTCTCTCTCTCCCCCTCTCTCTCTTCTCTCTCTCCCTCTCTCCCCCTCTCTCTCTCTCTTCTCTCTTTCCCTCTCTCTCCTCCCTCTCTCTCTCTTCTCCCTCTCTCTCTCTCCTCCCTCCCTCTCTCTCTTTCCACCTCTCTCTCTCCTCCCTCCCTCTCTCTCTTCTCCCTCTCTCCCTCTCTCTCTCTCTCCTCCCTCCCTCTCTCTCTCTTCTCCCTCTCTCTCTCTCTCTTCTCCCTCTCTCTCTCCCTCTCTCTCTCTCTCCTCCCTCCCTCCCTCTCTCTCCTCCCTCTCTCTCTCCTCCCTCTCTCTCTTCTCTCTCCCTCCCTCTCTCTCTCTCTCCTCCCTCTCTCTCTCTTCTTTCCCTCTCTCTCTCTCTCCTCCCTCCCTCTCTCTCTCCCTCTCTCTCTCTCTCTCTCTCTCTCCTCCCTCCCTCCCTCTCTCCGTCTCGTGCGGTCTTGCCCTCGTGTTACGCACCGGTGTAAACAAGCCGCGACGTGCCGCTGATCTGCGCCTCCTGACCCCACCAGGACCCCGTCTGCCCCGCTCCTCTCCCCGCTCCTCTCCCCGCTCCTGCTGCTCCTCCTCCGGGGAGAGAGCTCCCCGGCGCCGCGCTCTGATTGGCTCCTCTCTCTGCGCACATGCCGCGTCTGTCCGTCCCACACTAGAACCGCTCTCCTCTTTCCTCTTCCCTCCTTCTCTCTCTCCTCTCCTCTCCTCTCCTCTTCTCTCGCTTCTGTCCACCTGCCCACAGCGCGATGACCACGCACCACGCACGCTGAGGGAAGGAGGGGCCACGCTGCGTGATTCAAACTGACCAGCGCGGCGAACGAGCGGCGGAGCAGCGGTGCGCCAGCGGCCGGAGCAGCGGTCAGCGAGCGGCGAGAGAGCGGCCAGCGAGCGGCGGAGCGGCGGATCCGGAGCAGGTAGGACGCCTCCGGACCGGCGCTCTGTCCTCTGTGTCTCCGCGGCGGCAGAGCGAACGAGCGGCGCGCAAACGGAGCGGACACGGACGGGATTCGCTTCGGGCTGGTCCGGTAAAACCAGCGGCGTGTCCCCCCCCGCGGTACGTTCTGATTTTTAGTGACGTTTTGAAGAATCGCTGCCTTTTCAGACGCGTGAGTGTGCGCATACCAGAGGACGTGAGTGTTTGTAAATGCGGATTTCTGAGCCGTTTGGACCTGAATATTGATGCGAATTTGGCATCGTAATTTAGCGCCAGATTGAGCCCCCGAAAGCACAAACGTGTTAATGAGCAGAAGCGCTGCGCATTTTAAATCAAACATTTGAACGGGCGGCGATACCACGGCTTTAACGTGAAGAATTCAGCCCCAAAAACGGAGCAGTCTGCGCAAAATGTGCACCAGAATAACCCGCCGATCTAAATTACGCACATAACATAAAAGCTCCACGCGAATGACTTAAAATGACTTCAATTCGAAATAGTTCAGTCTGTCTCATTGTTTTGACTTTTCTGGAGTTTTTTCTGTTTTTTTTTTTTTTCCTCAAGACACTTAAAAAAATCAAGTTCACCTCGTTTATTAAAACATCTGTTTAAAATAAGAAGCAAACACACGGGAGAAAGTGTAAAAATAAGTAAATAAATGCATAAATAAAAACAATTCTGTTGGCTAATTGTCAAAGCTGAATCAAAATGTGTGTATTGTGAATTCCTTTTAAATCTGGAGAAATGGAGTGTACACCGTGTGTCGTTTTCACTGTGGATCTGTCACTTTTACTGAAACACTTTTACATTTATGTATTTAATATCTACAAAATTAGCATAAAAAATACAGATTATACTGAAAAAGAAAAATGTAAAATGTGTGGTGACCGAGACCTCTGTGTGTGTGTGTGTGTGTGTGTTTGTGTGTTGCAAATGCTTCTATAGTTTTGTGTTTTGTATTGACTGTGTTGCTGATATGTTCTGCTTCAATAAATATCGACACATTTTGCATAAAAAATTCAGATTATACAGAAAAGGGGCAGTTTGAGATGAGAAAGCGGAATCACAAAGACAAATGATACAGCCTGACCGACTGCAAAATTTACCACAATTGAATCGAAATCATTCTTGAATTCTGAAATCAACACTAGTCGGTTGTGTTGTGAATTTATGTCCTTTTGTGTAATCCAGTGTACGCAGTGTCTCAGGCTGTCACACTTAAAACTGAAGTCTCACTACAGATTCAATTTTCACTTTTACACTGTTACATTTTTTAACGTATTTTTTTTACCCTTTTTATTTTATTTTATTTTATTTATTCATTTTACATATTTTTACACCTTTTTTATTTTTATTATTATTATTATTTTTTTACATAATTTTATTTTTTACACTTTTACACTGGAACATTCAAACATTTGCACTTTTACATTTACATTTACATCATTTCTGTATTTTTTTCATTTACGGAAAGATTTTAAATAAGAATCTGTGGTGTCACTTGATAAAATTAAGAACACAGTAAAACGTGTGGTGATCGAGGTGTGTGTGTGTTTTGTTTTTTTTTTTTTTTTTTTTTAGTGATGCAAAAACTATCAATAGTGCGAAACTTTGTGATTTTGCGGTTTTGTATTCATTGTGTTGGCTGCTACACGCTACCTCAATAAATATCGACAAATTTTGCATAAATAATACAGATTATACAGAAAAAGGGCAGTTTGAGATGAGAAAAGAAACGGGGGAATCACAAGTTAAAACATGAGCGACTGCAAAATTCACCACAACGGAATCAAAATCATCATTTAATTCTGAAATCAAGACCAGCCTGTAGTGTCGTGAATTCGAGTCCTTTTGTGTAATCCAGTGTACGCAGTGTCTCAGGCTGTCACACTTAAAACTGCAGACTCACTACAGATTCAATTTTCACTTTCACTTTTACACTGGAACATTTTTTTTTTTACATTTTAATTGTTGTTATTATTTTTTTTTTACTTTTTTATTTATTTTTTTTTTTACTTTTTTATTTATTTATTATTATTATTATTATTATTATTATTATTATTATTATTATTATTATTATTTTATTTTATTTATTTATTTATTTTTTTACATTTTTTTACACTTAAAAAAAAAATCTATGGAGTCAAATACATGCAGTGACCAAGATCTGTGTGTGTTTGTGTGTTTCTTGAGAGCTGCAAATGCTTTTGTATTGTGAAATTTTGTGATTTGACTGTTTTTTATTCATCGCGTTCTCCGTTCTCTAAATATGTGTCTAAAACTTTGGCGTAAAAAGTCCAGATTACACAGAAAATTCAGTTGGAGCTGAGAAAGGAAACAGCGGAATCACAAAGACATAAACATGAGCGATTTGTAAAATTTACCACAATTGAATCAAAATCATACTTTAATTTTGAAATCAAGACCAGCCTGTAGCGTCGTGAATTCCTTCTGTGTAATTCAGTTACACATTTTCTCAGGATGTCACACTTAAAACTGCAAACTCACTACAAATTCAATTTTCACTTTTACACTGGAACTTTTTTTCATGCTTTTTTTTTTTTTTACATTTTTTTTACATGTATACACTACATATATTTTGTACATATTTTTACACTTTTAATTTATTTACTGTTTTTCTATATTTTTTGTATTGAAATTTATGAGGTCAAAGAAAACTGCAAAATGTGCAGTGACCAAGACGTGTGTTTGTGTTTTTTTCTTGAGATGCAAATGTGATTTTAGGAAACAGCAGAATCACAAAAACAGAAGTTATAACATGAGCGACTGCCTGATTTCTCACTATTGAATCCAAATCAAAATGTGATTGTTTGGTGAATTCAGGTCTTTAATTATAATTTATATTTACAAAGCGTCTCTTAAATCTGAAAACTCGCTCACTGCAGATCTGTTACTTTTACACTGGAACGTTCAAAATTATTTAAAATTAACATTTAATTTAAGACCAAGATTCACCACAACTGAATCAAAATCATACTTGAATTTTGAAATCAAGTCTAGTCTGTAGTGTTGTGAATTCAGGCGTTTCTGTATAATCCAGTTTCCGCAGTGTTTCAGGTTTTCACATTTACGTCTGGCACAGATCTGTCACTTTTACGTTTATTATTCGCTTTTATTTATTTTCTGTATTTCTTTCATTTACAGAAAGATCTTGAATTGGAATCTATGGGGTGAAAGAAAACGGTAAAACGTGCAGTGACCGAGACGGGTGTTTGCAAATGCTTCTGTAGTATGAAACTTTGTGATTTGACTGTTTTGTATTCATTGTGCTCCCTGTTTCTCTAAACTAAAACTTTGGTGTAAAAAGTCCAGATTACACAGAAAATTCAGTTGGAGATGAGAAAGAAAACAGCGGAATCACAAAGACAGAAGTTAAAACATGAGAGACTGCAAAATTTACCACATTTGAATCAAAATCATCATTTAATTTTGAAATCAAGACCAAGCTGTAGCGTCGTGAATTCAAATTCTGTCTCAGCTTAAAACTTATTTTAAATTTTTGCACTTTTACATTTACACATTTTCTGTATTTTACAGAAAGAACTTAAATTGGAATCTAAGTTGTCGAAGAAAATTGTAAAATGTGGTGACCGAGAATCACAAAAACAGAAGCTATAACATGAGCGACTGCCTGATTTCTCACTACTAAATCCAAATCAAAATGTGATTTTATTGTGAATTCACTGTCTCAGGGTGTAACTCTTAAATCTGAGGACTCGCTCTTCACTTTTACACTGAAACGTTCGTTATGGGGGTGGGACGGGAGAAGATTTCCACAAAACGAGACGAGACACGAGACAAGACGAGATTCTGACATTTTGTGCCGTCCAGTTCCCAATTTTGGCCTCACCGTTTTTGCTTTACTGTATTTAATATTTTTGCTTTTTGGGACTACAGCTTCTCAAAATAGGTAACTAACCAACTCCATTTTTTATCCAATCCAAAAAATGGAAAAACGTGGGGAAAAAAACATTTTCAGCCTGTGCGCACAATCTCGCAGCAATTTTGTCTTGTGGCATGACATTTTTTTCCCATTTCTAATCCATAATCATAAAAACATTTGTAGTTTTAGATAAATTTATTTAATGTCTACACAATTTTGCATAAAAAATACAGAGTTTAAACCCAAAAATGCAGTTTGAGATGAGAAAGGAAACAACAGAATCACAAAAATAGAAGAGAAAGTGCAAAATGTACAAAGTAGAAAAGGTCGAATCACAAAAACGACAAACTATTAATGAAACGACACAACGTCCTGCAAAAAAACTACAGGTAAATAATACGACACAATATTATTTTGGATTTTTATTTTTATTTTAATATTTCCGTGGGGTTTTACAGCTGTAACAGATCAGGCCTCTCTCGCTCCATTTTTTTCAGTATCAGTTTAGTGTTTTCAGTATCGATTCTTTGTTTTCAGGATCGATTCTTTGTTTTCAGCATCGATTCTTTCTTTTCAGTATCGATTCTTTGTTTTCAGGATCGATTCTTTGTTTTCAGTATCGGTTCTTTTTCAAATGAGTCTAATTTTGATTCTAATTTTGTAATGCCTGTGCATCGGTTTTTCATATTCTGTGTAAAAGCTGCGAACCCCGTGTGTCAGATGCCCTCCCTGTGTGTCAGATGCCCTCCCCGTGTGTCAGATGCCCTCCCCGTGTGTCAGATGCCCTCCCTGTGTCTTATTCTGTGTAAAAGTGGCTCACCCTGTAGTTTAGAGCTCTGCAGACATGTTCTTCTTGTATTCATTTTATTTTTTCAGTTTCAGTCTCTGTCAAACGCTCACACTCCTGGACATGTTTAAAGGTGCACTGTGTAACTTTTCTCGTGGAGGGTCTGGTACAGGCCTGGCCCTCTTGAGTTCAGACTGGATCATGTTTTGACATGGAGGTTTCTGTGTGTTTGTGATGAAATGAACTGAAATAGTACGACTGTTTTACACAGAATAAAACCTCACAGAGACACAGGGACAAATACCGAAAATCAGACGCTGATCGATACTAAAAATAATATCGAAACTAGATCCTCGTTTTCCACAGGTTTCGATACTAAAAAAGTCCCAGAACAGAACAGAACCTGAATGTGTAAGAGCACAGAGACTAGAATACACCCATGGACCTGGTTTAGACCTGGTTTAGACCTGGTTTAGTCCTGGATTAGACCTGGTTTACATCTTGTTTAGACCTGGTTTAGTTTAGGCCTGGTTTAGACCTGGAAATATGGAAATAGAAAAGAAAGTGGAAAATCACAGTCCACTGACTAAAGAAAAAGGGTTTTATTTTCATTGTGGGATTGAAATCGATATTGAGAATCGAGTCTGTTCCTTAGTTTCGAAATCGAGGTCTCAAAAATTACCTTAAAGTGTGATAAAAACACCCACAGTGAACGTCTTTGGCAGAAAAGTGACACAGTGGGGCTTTAATAATAACTGCATTCCCATTATAATTCCCATATGGCGGCGGATCCTTTTGTCAATATAACCACAGCCCGTTCCAGCCCCGCTCCTCTGTCCAAACCTCTTTATATCTACTTCTCCGGTTTTATTTGGGATTTCAGGGACAGATTTTCAGCGGCAGACGATCGGGAACGAGCGTCGGAGCTTTCGTCTTTGGCCCAGAGCAGGAGAAGAAGAAAAAGCGAATCAGGAAGTTAATTATTTTAGAATTCTATTTGAGATTTGGTGGGATTTGGAGGATAGCATTTTAATTTTCGCGTGTGTGGGGAGCGATGGGCAGATGTGTTTGTTCAGAGGAGCAGGTGGAGCCGTTTCTTTCTCTTCATCTTTTCCGATTCGCCGCGCGGAATTTATTTTTATTTCACAATTACATTAAAATAAACAGTTAAAGGGGCGGCATTTGACTTTATGGGACATTAACTGTAACACGTCACATATTTAGATCACCGTGTTCCTTTTATTGTTTTGAAAATGCTTTATTCACTGAAAACAATGTATTATCATGTTTTATACATTTTCCTCTCTTTGCTCTCTGCGCTAACTCACTCCCCCTTCAGAGCGTTCATCCTGCGTCACATCAGGTTTGTCCAGTCGCTGTGTTCAGTTTTGTCTCATGTTTTTGTGTATTTATGGAGAATTGTCGTGTGGAGCCTGGGGGGACGTAGACTTGTGGGCGGAGCCTCGTACAGACTTGTACTGCTGACCGTAAGGAGAGATTGCTAAATTACTCAAACATGCATGGATGACTCTAAAACGTCTTCAGACACGTTTTTGAGGAGGGAACAGAGTTAGAACATGGGAGAAATCTAAAAAAAAAGGTCTCTTTTCTGGTTTGGGGGTCCGTCACCTGCTTGTTTCTATGGATACGCCATTCCTCTGCCTGGAATGTTCCACAGTGTGACTTTAAACAGCTCTACTTTACATTTAGTCAATTACAGGTGGTTTTAGAGCTCAAAAATACCTAGAAAAACAGACATTCTGACTGTGAGCGGGGTCGCCTCTCCACAGATCTGACCTGGAACTTGGTCTGGTTTGGTCTCCATGAAGATAGAAAGGTTTAATGCCACTGTGGAACATTCCAGACAAAGCAATAACATCTGTTTGGGGTGATATGACGATCACTGTCACTGGGAGAATAATGAGATTTGGTTGAACATGTTTGAATCAGTTTTATCTAAAACATGAATGAATATTGTAATTTTACTTTTCATAAATGTATAATATTTGTTTTTAATATATTTATAAGTTATAATAGTTTGTGTTTGTGAAATATTTGCATTTTTTTTTACATTTTATAACATGGACTTTTTGTTTCTTTCGCTCATGTTCTAATGTTGGTTTTCATCAAAAACCTGCCTGAAGGTTTTAGAATGATGCATGTTTGAGTCATCTAGAGATCTCTCCTGGGCTCTATTCAGACTCTCCTTACGGTCGGCAGTACGAGTCTGTACGAGGCTCCGCCCACAAGTCTACGTCCCCCAGGCTCCCACAGTACGAGTCTGTACGAGGCTCCGCCCACAAGTCTACGTCCCCCAGGCTCCCACAGTACGAGTCTGTACGAGGCTCCACCCACAAGTCTCCGTCCCCCAGGCTCCCACAGTACGAGTCTGTACGAGGCTCCGCCCACAAGTCTACGTCCCCCAGGCTCCACACGACAATTCTCCATAAATACACAAAAACATGAGACAAAACTGAACACAACAACTGGACAAACCTGATGTGATGCAGGAGTTTCATTAGTGCGACACTCTGAAGGGGGAGTGAGTTAGCGCGGAGAGCAAAGGGAGGTTACTACGTTGTTTTGGGTGAATACAGGATTTTCAAAACAATAAAAGGAACATGATGATCTAAATCTGTGACGTGTTACAGAGAAGTCAAATACCGTCTGTTTAAATAAAAGATTCATCGATTAATTAAAAATTCACTAAAAACTGAAATCTAACACTTTTTTTCAGTTTGTTTTTCTCTTTCTGTATTTTTTTGATAATTAATAAAAAATTTAAGTGATTTAAATTCAAGATTACCTGTCACTTTTCTGTCACTTCAAACCCACAGCCCAGAGTTTGATATTTGATCCTGATTCATTTCGACATCGGGGGAAAGTTTGTGTTGAAAATGTGATCGTGTTTTAATTGTTGTTTTGGAAATACGCAAAATTAGAATTTCAAACAGAAAACACACAAACCTCGCACAACGTGAAATTTGACAGTCCATTCACTTTTGTGTCTGCTCCTGCCTGCTCCTGCCTGCTCCTGTCTGTCCTTTTTTTAATTTTTTTATTTTTTTGCATATTTTTGCATTTTCTTTTCCTGTTCCAAACCTGCACAGGTGTGAACCATCAGACAGAAATCAGATCTCTCACATCAGATGGAGGGGTTTAGATTTGGGTAATCAGATCACTCCAGAAATCAGATTATGATCAGATTTCCGTGTGTTTTTAAATAAAACCTTCTTTTTGTCCGTAATGTCGATTGCAGCCCTGTTCTATAAAAACACACACTACACACAGAACACTAACTCTCTCACGTGCACTCTCCTCATGCACACTCCTCTTCACGTGCACACTCCTCTTCACGTGCACTCCCCTCACGTGCACGCTCCTGCCTCTGTATAATGGGGCGTATCTGTTCTGTCTGTAACACAGGCACAGTGACATACTCGCTCCTGTCACGTGCACACTCCTCTTCACGTGCGCTCCCCTCACACACATGCACACTTCTCTCACGTGCACTCTCCTCTCCTCACGTGCACGCTCCTGCTTCTGTATAATGGGGTGTAGCTGTTCTATCCGTCACACAGGCACAGTGACATGGCACCAGGCTTCACCAAACATCACCAAATTATCACCGGAGTCTCCGTGAGTCCCCGAGCATCCCACTCCCACTCCCACTCCCATTCCAATTCCCATTCCCACTCCCACTCTCTCTCTGAACTGCCAAAACAACGACCACGGCTCAAAAACTCGCCACCGTCACATTTTACACGACCGTAATGAGAGAATATTATAAATAAATCATGGTTATGTTTAAATACAGACGGAAATCTGATTATAATCTGATTATAACCTGATTATAACCTGATTATAATCTGATTATAATCTGATTTCTCGAGTAAATATCTGTAAACAGCTCCGTCTGATGAGAGAGATCGGATTTCTGTGGGACTGTGGAGATTTAACGAGGAAATTATGCAAAAAAAACCAAAACAAACTAATGTGACAAAGACGAAAATGAAAGAGAAACGTTAAAGACTGAGCTGACAGGAGTAAACAGGAGTAGACAAGAACAGACAGGAGCAGGCAGGAGTACACAGGAGCTGATGGGAACAGGCAGGAGCACACGAGCTGACAGGAGCAGAAAGGAGTAGACAGGAGCAGACAGGAGTGGACAGGGGCAGGAGCTGACAGGAGGAGATAGGAGCTGACGGGAGTAGATGGGAGCAGGCAGGAGCTGACAGGAGTAGGCAGGAGCTGACGGGAGTAGATGGGAGCAGACAGGAGAAGACAGGAGTAGACAGGAGCAGACAGAAGCTGACAAGAGCAGGCAGGAGCAGACAGTAGTAGACAGGAGTAGACAGGAACAGACAGAAGCTGACAGGAGCAGGCAGGAGCAGGTTTAAAAAGCCACAGCCTGGATTATAAAAGAGTCTCATCTCGTCTCGTCTCGTCTGAAAACTTCTTGGAGAATTTTCGGCAGAATTGGTGAAGCTCCAAACTCGCCCGACAACAGAAATGTGATTTTATTTGTAAATGACGCCGACCAATGAGCTGCTTCGATTCACACGCGTCACTGAAATAAAGGAACCTGACTGGACGAACCCGTTTGGTTTGAATCGAGGCGCGATGGAGGGAGAGGAGCCGGCTGAGGTCCTTATCAGTCCAGATCTGACCGGCAAAATGTTTGGAACATTTGGGAATTATTTTATGTTTTTATTTGGTTTATTTGGCAGTTTTCCTGTAAATTTAATTTTTAAATTGTTTCTTATCATTTTGTTTCATTCAAACTCATCTCCACTTTTATCTTCTGTGTTTGTAGGTTCAGAGCTCAGGGAGGAACCAGTCTGACCCCATCAAGACCCCCCAAAACCAGGACTAAACCAGGACTAAACCAGGACTAAACCAGGACTAAACCAGGACTGAACCAGGACTGAACCAGGAGTGAACCAGGACTAAACCAGGACTAAATCAGGACTAAACCAGGACTCCAAATGAGGACTAGACCGCAATTTACAGGAGCTTTCTGCTAGACCAGGACTAGATCAGGACTAACCCGAGACTTAACGAGAACTAGAAAGTAACAAAACCAGGAGTAAACCAGGACTAAACTAGGACTAAACCAGGACTAAAGTAGGACTAAACTAGGCGCAAACCGGGACTAAACAAGAACTGATCCAGGACTGATCCAGGTCTAAAGCAGGACTGAATCAGGACTAAACCAGGACTAAAGCAGGTCTAAAGCAGGCCTGACCCGGACTTCGGCGCCCCCTGCTGTGCGATGGCGTTCACTCTGTCGGAGATCATGGCGGCGCGGCGGCAGCAGACGCAGCCGACCAATCAGAGAGAGCGGAGGGGGGCGGCGGTGGAGGTGGACGAGTACAGCACCAACCCCACCCAGGCCTTCACCTTCTACAACATCAACCAGGCCCGCTTCCAACCGCCGCACGTGCACATGTGAGCCCCATACACACACACACACGCTTCCAACCGCCGCACGTGCACATGTGAGCCCCATACACACACACACACACGCGCTTCCAACCGCCGCACGTGCACATGTGAGCCCCATACACACACACACACACACGCTTCCAACCGCCGCACGTGCACATGTGAGCCCCATACACACACACACACGCGCTTCCAACCGCCGCACGTGCACATGTGAGCCCCATACACACACACACACATGCGCTTCCAACCGCCGCACGTGCACATGTGAGCCCCATACACACACACACACATGCGCTTCCAACCGCCGCACGTGCACATGTGAGCCCCATACACACACACACACGCGCTTCCAACCGCCGCACGTGCACATGTGAGCCCCATACACACACACACACACACGCTTCCAACCGCCGCACGTGCACATGTGAGCCCCATACACACACACACACATGCGCTTCCAACCGCCGCACGTGCACATGTGAGCCCCATACACACACACACACACGCGCTTCCAACCGCCGCACGTGCACATGTGAGCCCCATACACACACACACACACACGCTTCCAACCGCCGCACGTGCACATGTGAGCCCCATACACACACACACACACACGCTTCCAACCGCCGCACGTGCACATGTGAGCCCCATACACACACACACATGCGCTTCCAACCGCCGCACGTGCACATGTGAGCCCCATACACACACACACGTGCTTCCAACCGCCGCACGTGCACATGTGAGCCCCATACACACACACACATGCGCTTCCAACCGCCGCACGTGCACATGTGAGCCCCATACACACACACACACGCTTCCAACCGCCGCACGTGCACATGTGAGCCCCATACACACACACACACACATGCGCTTCCAACCGCCGCACGTGCACATGTGAGCCCCATACACACACACACGCTTCCAACCGCCGCACGTGCACATGTGAGCCCCATACACACACACACACGCTTCCAACCGCCGCACGTGCACATGTGAGCCCCATACACACACACACACACGCGCTTCCAACCGCCGCACGTGCACATGTGAGCCCCATACACACACACACACGCGCTTCCAACCGCCGCACGTGCACATGTGAGCCCCATACACACACACACACACATGCGCTTCCAACCGCCGCACGTGCACATGTGAGCCCCATACACACACACACACGCTTCCAACCGCCGCACGTGCACATGTGAGCCCCATACACACACACACACGCGCGCTTCCAACCGCCGCACGTGCACATGTGAGCCCCATACACACACACACACGCGCTTCCAACCGCCGCACGTGCACATGTGAGCCCCATACACACACACACACACATGCGCTTCCAACCGCCGCACGTGCACATGTGAGCCCCATACACACACACACACGCTTCCAACCGCCGCACGTGCACATGTGAGCCCCATACACACACACACACACACACGCGCTTCCAACCGCCGCACGTGCACATGTGAGCCCCATACACACACACACACATGCGCTTCCAACCGCCGCACGTGCACATGTGAGCCCCATACACACACACACACATGCGCTTCCAACGGCCGCACGTGCACATGTGAGCCCCATACACACACACACACGCGCTTCCAACCGCCGCACGTGCACATGTGAGCCCCATACACACACACACACGCTTCCAACCGCCGCACGTGCACATGTGAGCCCCATACACACACGCGCGCGCGCTTCCAACCGCCGCACGTGCACATGTGAGCCCCATACACACACACACGCGCTTCCAACCGCCGCACGTGCACATGTGAGCCCCATACACACACACACACACACGCTTCCAACCGCCGCACGTGCACATGTGAGCCCCATACACACACACACACACACACACACAAACACAAACACACCTGCTCCACAACAGCTCAAAATGCTCTGATTCATCCAAATGATTCTAGTGAAGGTGTGTGGACTTTAAAAACACAGTGGAGCACTTCCTGTATCATCACATGACATCACAAGGTGGAAGAGTGTTTTCAGTTTGAGTGAAGAACTAAACATGTGTGAATGAACCAAAACTCCAGGTGTGTTTGTGATTAGAACACAGAAAACACAGAGAACAGTGGGATCTTTAATGAACAGATAAAACAGTTCTTTACATTTTCCATAATTCCGTCTCTGCGGTTTTAACCTGTTTTTCTTTTCAGCTGGTTCCTCCTTCGTTAAATGGGTCACTCCTCCTTACGTATTCTATAACTCCACATTATTTGAGCTTTAAGTTCCTGATATAAAATGCGAGGAGCCGTCCCTGGTGTTTGGACGCCGTCTCCGTCCCCTGGGCTCCGTCTGAACCTGCGCCGTGTTCTGGAGGAGGCAGGGGACGCGCGGAGACGCTCTACCCAGGGACGGAGCACTGAAGTGGGGCATGCTTATTCACCAGCGCCCCCTCCTCCTCCAGAGAGCTCCAGGAGGAAGATCAGTCCCACAGGAGAGAGGGAGGGAAGAAGGAGAGAGAGAAAGGGAGGGAGAGAAGAGGAGAGAGAGAGTGGAAGAAGGAGAGGGGCGAGAGAGAGAGAGAGGAGGAGGGGAGAGGGAGAGAAGAAAGAGAAGAAGAGAGGGGGAAAGATAGAGGGGGTGGGGGAGAGGGGAAGAAAGAGTAAGAGAGGGGGAAGAGGGAGAGAGAGAAGATAGGGGAGAGAGTAAGAAAAGGAGGGAGAGAAGAGGAGAGAGATGGAGAGAGAGAAGAAGAGAGGGGGAGAGAGAGGAGGGGGGAGTAAGAAAGGGAGGGAGAGGAGAAGAGAGAAGAAGAGAAGAGAGGAAGAGGGGAGAGGGAGAGAAGAAAGAGAAGAACAGAGGGGGAAAGAGAGAGTGAGAG
The DNA here is from genome assembly GCA_029959045.1 of Taenioides sp. WSHXM2023. Lineage (NCBI taxonomy): Eukaryota > Metazoa > Chordata > Actinopteri > Gobiiformes > Gobiidae > Taenioides > Taenioides sp. WSHXM2023. Next base: position 42,249,073 of record CM057085.1, read on the forward strand.
AGAGAGAGAAGGAGGGGGAGAAGGAAAGAAAGAGGGGAGAGGGGGAGAGAGAGATAGGAGAAGGGGGAGCAAGAGGGAATAAGAAAGGGAGGGAGAGAGAGCGGAAGAAAGGGAGAGGAGAAAGAGAGGAGGAGAGGGAGACAGAGGCAAAGAAAGAGGGAGAGGGGAGGAGAGAGATAAAAGAAGGGGGAGCAAGAGGGAATAAGAAAGGGAGGGAGAGAGAGCAGAAGAGAGGGAGAGGAGAAAGAGAGGAGGAGAGGGAGACAGAGGCAAAGAAAGAGGGAGAGGGGAGGAGAGAGATAAAAGAAGCGGGAGCAAGATGGAATAAGAAAGGGAGAGAGAAAGGAAGAGAAGGGGGAGAGAGGGAGAGGGAGAGGAGGAGGGAGGAAGAGAGACGGGGGAGAGAGAGAGCTGCAGAAGAACATGACTTTATTTTACATTTATAAAGCTCTCTTTTCTTTCTCTCATTTTTGTTTCTCCCTCTTTCTTCTCTTTCTCTCATTCTCTTTCCTCCTTCTCTTCTCTCTCTCTCTCCTTCTCTTTCCTCCCTCTCTCTTCTCTTTCTTTCTGTCTTTCTCTTTCCTACCTCTTTTCTCTTTTGTTTTCTCCTTCTCTTTCCTCCCTCTCTCTTCTCTTTCTCTCCTTCTCTTTCCTCTCTCTCTCTTCTCTCTCTCTTTCTCTCCTTCTCTTTCCTCTCTCTCTTTTCTTTCTTTCTCTCCTTTTCTTTCCTCCCTCTCTCTTCTCTCTCTTTCTCTCATTCTCTTTCCTCCCTCTCTCTTCTCTTTCCTCCTCTTTCCCCCCTCTCTTCTCTTTTGCTCCTCTTTCCTCCCTCTCTCTTCTCTTTCTTTCTCTCCTCTTTCCTCCCTCTTTCTTCTCTTTCACTCCTTCTCTTTCCTCCCTCTCTCTTCTCTTTCTCTCCTTCTCTTTCCTCCCTCTCTCTTCTCTTTCTCTCCTTCTCTTTCCTCCCTCTCTCTTCTCTTTCTCTCCTTCTCTTTCCTCCCTCTCTCTTCTCTTTCTCTCCTTCTCTTTCCTCCCTCTCTCTTCTCTTTCTCTCCTTCTCTTTCCTCCCTCTCTCTTCTCTTTCTCTCCTTCTCTTTCCTCCCTCTCTCTTCTCTTTCTCTCCTTCTCTTTCCTCCCTCTCTCTTCTCTTTCTCTCATTCTCTTTCCTCCTTCTCTTCTCTCTCTCTCTCCTTCTCTTTCCTCCCTCTCTCTTCTCTTTCTTTCTGTCTTTCTCTTTCCTACCTCTTTTCTCTTTTGTTTTCTCCTTCTCTTTCCTCCCTCTCTCTTCTCTTTCTCTCCTTCTCTTTCCTCTCTCTCTCTTCTCTCTCTCTTTCTCTCCTTCTCTTTCCTCTCTCTCTTTTCTTTCTTTCTCTCCTTTTCTTTCCTCCCTCTCTCTTCTCTCTCTTTCTCTCATTTTCTTTCCTCCCTCTCTCTTCTCTTTCCTCCTCTTTCCCCCCTCTCTTCTCTTTTGCTCCTCTTTCCTCCCTCTCTCTTCTCTTTCTTTCTCTCCTCTTTCCTCCCTCTTTCTTCTCTTTCACTCCTTCTCTTTCCTCCCTCTCTCTTCTCTTTCTCTCCTTCTCTTTCCTCCCTCTCTCTTCTCTTTCTCTCCTTCTCTTTCCTCCCTCTCTCTTCTCTTTCACTCCTTCTCTTTCCTCCCTCTCTCTTCTCTTTCTCTCCTTCTCTTTCCTCCCTCTCTCTTCTCTTTCTCTCCTTCTCTTTCCTCCCTCTCTTTCGTTTTATTTTTTACATATTTAAATATTTTAAACAGAAGCAGCAGAAACACGTGAGGACTTTTATTCTGAAAATCTGATTTTGAAGCAGTGGTCGTTCATAATGACTGTTTTTGTTTGTGTGGCAGGCACCAGCACGACTCTGGAATTACATCTACAAACTTTTTTTTTTTTGTTGGTAGCGTAAAGTTTTATTTTGGCAACACATTTTATGGATTTGGATTTAAGGAAAAATAAGAATTAAAACGAATGTTGTTTTGAAATGGCTCCGATTTAAAGCGCTAAAAGTCCCTCAGTACCTGGAGGATTAGTCTGTGGTCCATGTTTTAGGTCATTCCCACAGACCGTTTATGGAAATGGACACACATTCCAAACAGGAAGTGAGCATGGGGGCGCTTCCAGCTCCATGGACTCTGGCTCCAGTTCACTTTGTATTGAAACAGCGTGGCCCCTCTGTCTGTAACTGCTGCTGTCAGGCTCCTCGTTTTGGTCTTTGAATGTTCGTGTTATTTTTATTTCACTGTTTTGTCCTTAAAGGTTGTCTGGAGGATTTTTTTAGTTTCAAATTGTCAGTGAAAGTTCAAAATAGCGTTAAAGAGACGCAGGAGCCTTGGAATTATGACGACCAAAAAAAAAAAAAGAATGAAACTCCATCGCCTGTGGACGTGGAGGGTCCAGATAAACATTCTTTATCTATTGGCTGTTTGGTCGTCAATCAAACTCCCTGCGTTTCTATAGTAACTGACTCTCCGGCGCGCTGGGATTACGTGGTTTACGTTCGCCTCTCACACATTCCACAGACGCAAGACGCCGTTTACTCGACCAACGCAGCGGTTCTTAGCGGCTTTTTCCAACTGTAGCTTCCTCACAGTTTGCACAAAGTTTGTTGCGATGGCGGACGAGAATCCACGACCAGTTAGCCGCAAAAGAAAGTCCGTTTATGAGGTCGCTGAAAGAAGAAGAGAAGGGGGAAAAGGAGCGAAGACAAACTAAGGTGATTCTTGGAGATTCCTTCCAGCGATGGCGTCACTGAAGCAGACGAAGGGTCTAAAGACTGACGCGTTGGTCACTAATTTAATACTGGACAGGAAACTTCAACAGCGATTCTGAACGAGCACCGGCTGTAAACAAACAGGATTTTAGAGTCAGGAGGAGGTCGAGGGGAGTTTCTATTTATGGAGCTGTGGAGGAGCAACATTTGAAAAAGGACAAACAGTTGCTGGATTTCTCGTTCTTTGGAAAATCCTCCATACAACCTTTAAATCAAGATTTGAACTTTAATAACAGACCAATCAGGCGGCTTCTTCCCCCAAGGTCGCGCTCTAGCCTTAGCAACAGGTTTGATTGATGGCGTTGCTAAGCGCCCGCTCCCTGCCAAACCAGCGATGCGGGAAGGGGCGTTACTTTCAACAGCCTCGCTCCTGATTGGCTCTTTGGTTGCTATGATACACGTGGTCGGAATTCTGAACGCGGAGCTCCAGATTCACCTCTATAACCGCTATCCTTGATGAGCTTAGTTTGACTCCGTCTGCTTCTTTTAGACGGTGTGTGTTTGTGTTTCAGGGTGGACCCGATGCCCCATGACACCCCGAAACCCCCCGGGTACACGCGCTTCGTGCTCACCTCGGACACACACTCCAGGACAGATTCCATGCACATGCCATACGGTGACGTTCTGATCCACGCCGGAGACTTCACCGAGCTCGGACTGCCCTCCGAGGTCAAGAAGTTCAACGACTGGCTCGGTAAGAAGTACTGTACATACTACTGCTACTACTACTACTGTTAATACTACTACTACTGTTAATACTACTACTATTACTACTACTAATACTACTCCTCTACTCGGAGCTGGACTGTTACTCTGAGGTCATATGTCACAGAACATTTCCCAGTTTCTGAATATTTGGACTCAGTTTGTAAACGTAGTCCCTCCCTCTGTACCTGCCGCCGTCACACGCAGTAGACAGCGTAGTCCCTCCCTCTGTACCTGAATCGGCTCCACACGATCCTCAGGTTTTTATTTCACTATTTTGTCCCTAAATCCAGATCTGACCAATCAGACGCCTTCATTCCCCGAGGTCCCTCCCGTTACCGTTAGCAACAGGTTTGATTGACAGCGTTGCTAAGCTAGGGGAAGGGGGCATGAACTTGAACAGCTTCTCTCCTGATTGGCTCTTTGGTTACACTCTGGGATTTCCATATATGGTCCCTGCCAGGGATCTTCTTAGACTGTGTTCAAATCAGGTATTTTATCCTGATCCTCTCATTGTACCTGATGCCCCTGCCGTGTCTGAGGCTCTGGATTTGTCTGGGAACAGCAGAAAGAGGAGCAGAGATGAAGATCTGGAAGTGAATCCCGTCTTTAATCCGGATTCACTGTTAAAACACTTTTTTAAACACCACTTTTGTAAATAGTGATTTTTTGTTGTCCGTTTTGTGAGTGCGGCTGCAGTTTAAGGAAAAGATCTCCATCTATATCCCGACCCTGTGGACCTGGTTCAGTCCTTGTTCAGTCCTGGTTTAGTCCTGGCTTAGTCTTGGTTCAGTCCTGGTTTATGTCCTGGTTTAGTCCTGGTTTAGATCTCAGGTCCTTCTCTCTTTGGGTATTGACCAAAAGACCAAGATGGTGGATACAAGCGTTAAATGAGTTTCCTCCACAGAGGGAGGAGCTCGGAGTAGAGCCGCTGCTCCTCCATGTGGGGAGTATAGACTCTTAAATGGACATAGCTAACATGCTAACCGCTGCGTTCTAAACAAGAAGTTCACATGCGGCTCTTTCGGCTCCTTTTGACTCCGGCTCACATTAGAATATTGTGGCTCTTCCTGTACCTGCTGCTGTGGCCTCGGCGTTTTGGTTTAGTTTGGTTTAGTTTGGCTTAGTTTGATTTGGTTTAGACACCATACTGGGGTTTTATTTCACTATTTCCCGTAAAAAAAAATTCTATTCATCACATTCACCCCTGTAACCGCTGACCTCAGTGAGCTTCATTTGACTGGAGCCGAACGCTGTGGGCGACGTCTCGCTCCCTCTGGTGGAGAGGAGCATCTGATCCCAATGCCCTCTGCGTCAGATGCCCTCCCTGTGGACGGAGGAAGTGTCTGGGGAGAGGGAAGTCTGGGCCACACACACACACACACACACACACACAGACACACACATTATTTTCTCTCATTTCGACACAATCGTTCACAATTTCACGTCTTTCAAAAGTCAAAT
>CM057085.1:42254122-42341622 GCA_029959045.1 Taenioides sp. WSHXM2023
CGTTTTTGTCTCTTGTCCGTCTCTCTCGTCCTCTTTTCACTCGTTTTTGTCTCTCGTCCTCTTTTCACTAGTTTTTGTCTCTTGTCCATCTCTCTCGTCCTCTTTTCACACGTTTTTGTCTCTTGTCCGTCTCTCTCGTCCTCTTTTCACTCGTTTTTGTCTCGGCCGTCTCTCTCGTCCTCTTTTCACTCGTTTTTGTCTCTCGTCCTCTGTTCACTCGTTTTTATCTTGTCCTCTTTTCACTCGTTTTTGTCTCTTGTCCTCTTTTCACTCGTTTTTGTCTTGTCCTCTTTTCACTCGTTTTGGTCTCTCGTCCTCTTTTCACTCGTTTTTGTCTCTTGTCCATCTCTCTCGTCCTCTTTTCACTCGTTTTTGTCTCTTGTCCGTTTCTCTCGTCCTCTTTTCACTCGTTTTTGTCTCTCGTCCGTCGCTCTCGTCCTCTTTTCACTCGTTTTTGTCTCTCGTCCTCTTTTCACTCGTTTTTGTCTCTTGTCCGTTTCTCTCGTCCTCTTTTCACTCGTTTTTGTCTCTCGTCCGTCGCTCTCATCCTCTTTTCACTCGTTTTTGTCTCTCGTCCTCTTTTCACTCGTTTTTGTCTCTCGTCCTCTTTTCACTCGTTTTTGTCTCTTGTCCGTCTCTCTCGTCCTCTTTTCACTCGTTTTTGTCTCTCGTCCTCTTTTCACTAGTTTTTGTCTCTTGTCCATCTCTCTCGTCCTCTTTTCACACGTTTTTGTCTCTTGTCCGTCTCTCTCGTCCTCTTTTCACTCGTTTTTGTCTCGGCCGTCTCTCTCGTCCTCTTTTCACTCGTTTTTGTCTCTCGTCCTCTGTTCACTCGTTTTTATCTTGTCCTCTTTTCACTCGTTTTTGTCTCTTGTCCTCTTTTCACTCGTTTTTGTCTTGTCCTCTTTTCACTCGTTTTGGTCTCTCGTCCTCTTTTCACTCGTTTTTATCTTGTCCTCTTTTCACTCGTTTTTGTCTCTTGTCCTCTTTTCACTCGTTTTTGTTTCTCGTCCTCTTTTCACTCCTTTTGTCTCGTCCTCTTTTCACTCGTTTTTGTCTCTCGTCCGTCGCTCTCGTCCTCTTTTCACTCGTTTTTGTCTCTTGTCCGTCTCTCTCGTCCTCTTTTCACTCGTTTTTGTCTCTCGTCCTCTTTTCACTCGTTTTTGTCTCTTGTCCGTCTCTCTCGTCCTCTTTTCACTCGTTTTTGTCTCTCGTCCTCTTTTCACTCGTTTTTGTCTCTCGTCCGTCTCTCTCGTCCTCTTTTCACTCGTTTTTGTCTCTCGTCCGTCTCTCTCGTCCTCTTTTCACTCGTTTTTGTCTCTTGTCCTCTTTTCACTCGTGCCGCGTTCCGTTTCCTCTGAAGCGTTTGTGTTTCTATTGTTCAAACCAATGTCACGAATCACAACAGGAGATGGAAGAAAGAAAAGGAGGAGGAGAGCGGGAGAGAGGAGGAGTGGGAGGGGGGGAGACAGTGGAAGAAGAGAGAAGGGGATGGAGAGAAGGAGAGAGGGAGAGGAGGGAGACAGAGGAGAGAGAGGGGGGAGATGGAGAGAGGAGTGAAAGATGGAGGAAGTAGGAAGAGAGAGGAGGGATAAGAGAGAGGGAAAGAGAGAGGGGGAGACAGTGGGAGAAGAGAGAAAGAAGGGGGGGAGAGAGAAGAATGGAGAGAGAGACAGAGAAGGAGAGAGGAGGTGGATTGCAGGTTTAAGAAGGAAATGTTCCTGTGCAGGATTCTGGGGATGGAGAGAGAGAAGAAGAGGAAGAGAAGGAGAGATAAAAGACAGAGAGAGGGAAGAGACAAAAGAGATAAAGGACAGAGAGAGGGAAGAGACAAAAAACAGAGAAGAGACAAAAAGGAGAGAGGGAAGAGATAGAAAAGATAAAAGACAGAGAGAGAAGAGATAAAAGACACAGAGAGAAGAGATAAAAAGATAAAAGACAGAGAGAGGGAAGAGACAAAAAACAGAGAGAGAAGAGATAAAAGGAGAGAGGGAAGAGAGAAAAGAGATAAAAGACAGAGAGAAGAGATAAAAAAGATAAAAGACAGAGAGAGGGAAGAGATAAAAGACAGAGAGTGTAGAGATAAAAGACAGAGAGAGAAGAGATAAAAAGATAAAAGACAGAGAGAGGGAAGAGATAAAAGAGATAAAAGACAGAGAGAAGAGATAAAAAGATAAAAGACAGAGAGAGAAGAGATAAAAGAGATAAAAGACAGAGAGAGGGAAGAGATAAAAGAGATAAAAGACAGAGAGAGGGAAGAGATAAAAGACAGAGAGAAGAGATAAAAGACAGAGAGAGGGAAGAGATAAAAGAGATAAAAGACAGAGAGAGGGAAGAGATAAAAGACAGAGAAGAGATAAAAGACAGAGAGAGGGAAGAGATAAAAGAGATAAAAGAGAGAGAGGGAAGAGATAAAAGAGATAAAAGACAGAGAGAGGGAAGAGATAAAAGAGATAAAAGACAGAGAGAGGGAAAAGATAAAAGACAGAGAGAGAAGAGATAATTGATACTTTGATCCTGATGCTAACGGGAGGCACTGCTCTGTCTGAACTTCTGTTAGACTTTAATCTGTCCTGGTTTAGAGCTTTAGAACTGGATTAGTCCTGGTTTAGTCCTGGTTTAGTCCTTTTTTTAGTCCTGGTTTAGTCCTGGTTCAGTCCTGGTTCAGTGCTGGTTCAGTCCTGGTTTAGTCCTGGTTTTGTGTTTTGCGTTTCTGTTTTTAAAGTGACATTTGAAAAAGCAATTATTATTTTTCCATCTGAACGAGAGACGAGATGAAGAGATAGACGGAGGAGGAGAGAAGGAGAGAGATACACGGAGGAGGAGAGAGAGAGATACACCAAGGAGAAGGTAGAGAGAGATACATGGAGGAGAAGAGAGAGAGATATACGGAGGGGAAGAGAGAGTGATACAAGGAGGAGAGAGAGAGAGAGAGAGAGAGCGGTACATGGAGGGGAAGAGAGAGAGATACACGGAGGAGGAGAGAGAGAGAGATACATGGAGGAGAAGGTAGAGAGATACACCAAGGAAAAGGTAGAGAGAGATACACGGAGGGGAAGAGAGAGAGAGAGAGATACACGGAGGAGAAGAGAGAGAGATACACGGAGGAGAAAAGAGAGATACACAGAGGAGAAGAGAGAGATACACGGAGGAGAAAAGAGAGAGATACATGGAGGAGAAGAGAGAGCAAGAGAGAGATACACGGAGGAGAAGGTAGAGAGATACACAGAGGAGAAAAGAGAGATACACGGAGGAGTAGAGCAAGATATACATGGAGAAGAGGACAGAGAGAGAGACATATACACAGAAAGAGAAGGAGAAGAGGCAAGGGAGATGGAGAGAGAGGGAGATGAGAGAGAGGGAGATGAGAGAGAGTGGGAGAGATGGAGAGAGAGGGAGATGGAGAGAGGGAGATGGAGAGAGAGGAAGATGGAGAGAGAGTGGGAGAGATGGAGAGAGAGGGAGATGGAGAGAGGAAGATGGAAAGAGAGGAAGATGGAGAGAGAGTGGGAGAGATGGAGAGAGGAAGATGGAGAGAGAGGGAGAGATGGTGAGAGAGTGGGAGATGGAGAGAGAGGGGGAGACGGAGAGAGAGGGGGAGATGGAGAGAGGAAGATGGAGAGAGAGGAGGAGATGGAGAGAGGGGGAGATGGAGAGAGGAAGATGGAGAGAGAGGAGGAGATGGAGAGAGGGGGAGATGGAAAGAGAGGAAGATGGAGAGAGAGTGGGAGAGATGGAGAGAGGAAGATGGAGAGAGAGGGAGAGATGGTGAGAGAGTGGGAGATGGAGAGAGAGGGGGAGATGGAGAGAGAGGGGGAGATGGAGAGAGGAAGATGGAGAGAGAGGAGGAGATGGAGAGAGGGGGAGATGGAGAGAGGAAGATGGAGAGAGAGGAGGAGATGGAGAGAGTGGGAGATGGAGAGTGGGATGATGTAAGAGAAAGAGAGAGGGAGAAGAGGAGAGAGGGATGAATGAGGACGTGTGTCGTTGGCTGCAGGGACAGTTGTAAAAGTTGGCGTTTACGCTCGGTGCTCATGGTAAATTTGGAATGAAAGAGTGAAAGAGCTTATGTTAGAGAAAAAAGAGGAGAGGAGAGAGGGAGGGACGGAGGGAGGGAGGGAGAGGTAGAGAGAGAGGAGAGAAGGAGAGAGAGGAGAGGAGTGGAGAGAGAGGCAGGAGCAGAGAGGAGAGGAGAGAAAGAGGAGGAGGAGGGGGAGAAGAAGAGGAGGAGAGTGATAGAAGGAGAAAGGGAGAGGAAGAGGAGAGAGGGAGAGGAGAGGGAGAGATGAGGAGAGGAAGAGTGGAAGATGGATGGAAGAACAGATTGTAAGTGACATGTTAATTTCTTTCTCGTCACTCACGCTTGAGCTGCAGCTTCTGTCCACAACTCCGAGTCTGAAGATGAGAAGAGCGAAAGAGAGGGAGGAGAGAGGAGAGAGGGAGGAGAGGAGAGAGGGAGGAGAGAGAGAGGAGAGGAGAGAGGAGAGAGAGAGGAGAGGAGAGAGGGAGGAGAGAGGAGAGAGAGAGGAGAGAGGGAGGAGAGAGGAGAGAGAGTGGAGAGGAGAGAGGGAGGAGAGAGGGAGGAGAGAGGAGAGAGAGTGGAGAGGAGAGAGGGAGGAGAGAGGAGAGAGAGAGGAGAGAGAGTGGAGAGGAGAGAGGGAGGAGAGAGGAGAGAGGGAGGAGAGGAGAGAGGGAGGAGAGAGGAGAGAGAGAGGAGAGGAGAGAGGGAGGAATGGAGAGAGGAGAGAGGAGAGGAGAGAGGGAGGAGAGAGGAGAGAGAGTGGAGAGGAGAGAGGGAGGAGAGAGGAGAGAGGGAGGAGAGGAGAGAGGGAGGAGAGAGGAGAGAGAGAGGAGAGGAGAGAGGGAGGAATGGAGAGAGGAGAGAGGGAGGAGAGGAGAGAGGGAGGAATGGAGAGAGGAGAGGAGAGAGGGAGGAGAGAGGAGAGAGGGAGGAGAGAGGGAGGAATGGAGAGAGGAGAGAGGGAGGAGAGGAGAGAGGGAGGAATGGAGAGAGGAGAGGAGAGAGGGAGGAGAGAGGAGAGAGGGAGGAGAGGAGAGAGGGAGGAGAGGAGAGAGGAGAGAGAGGAGAGAGAGAGGAGAGGAGAGAGGGAGGAGAGAGGGAGGAATGGAGAGAGGAGAGAGGGAGGAGAGAGGGAGGAGAGGAGAGAGGAGAGAGAGAGGAGAGGAGAGAGGGAGGAGAGAGGGAGGAATGGAGAGAGGAGAGAGGGAGGAGAGAGGGAGGAGAGGAGAGAGGGAGGAGAGAGGAGAGAGGGAGGAGAGAGGGAGGAATGGAGAGGAGAGGGAGGAGAGAGGAGAGAGGGAGGAGAGGAGAGAGGGAGGAGAGAGGGAGGAATGAGAGAGGAGAGAGAGAGGAGAGAGGGAGGAGAGGAGAGAGGGAGGAGAGAGGGAGGAGAGGAGAGAGAGAGGAGAGAGAGAGGAGAGAGGGAGGAGAGGAGAGAGGGAGGAGAGGAGGGGAGGAGAGAGGAGAGAGGGAGGAGAGGAGGGGAGGAGAGAGGAGGAAAGTGGAGGAGAGAGGGAAGAGAGAGGGAGGAGAGAAGGAGGGGAGGAGAGAGGAGGGTAGAGGAGGGAGGGGGAGGAGAGAGGAGAAACAGGGAGAGAGAGAGGCAGAGAAGAGGGAGAGAGAGAGGAGGAGAGGACAGGTAGAGGAGAGAGAGAAAAAGAGGGAGAGGGGGAGGAGGGGGTAAAGAGAGAGGAGGGGAGGAAAGAGGGGGATGGCAGAGAGGAGAGATGAGAGGAGAGGGGGTGAGAGAGAAGAAGAGAAAGAGTGAGGGTAAAGAGGGGAAGAGAGAGATGAGAGAGACACCGAGGAAGAGATGGAGAGAGGGGGAGAGAAAAAGCAAAGGGAAGAAGAAAGAGGAGAGAGAGTTGGAAACTAAGAAACTAAAACAAGAGAGAGAGAGAAGAGAGGGATGAGGTGAGGAGGAGAAAACACAAACAAAAACACAACTGCAGATTGTGAACGGACAAAGACACTTTTAAAACACCACAATATCTCCACAAACAACAAACTCCTATTTTTATTTTCTAAACGTTACTTTTATTTTATTTTATTTTATGCATAAAAACGTTAAAACAGATTTCAGTCTTTTGGTTGATTGGTTTAAAATGTGAAACTTTGACCAAGAGGTTAAACCTGATTTAGTCCTGATTTAGACCCGGTTCAGTTCTGGTTCGGTCCTGGTTCAGTCCTGGTTTATTCCCGGTTTATTCCTGGTTTAGTCCTGGTTCAGTCCCGGTTTAGTCCCAGTTTAGTACTGCTTTAGTCCTGGTTTAGTCCTGGTTCAGTCCTGGTTCAGTCCCGGTTTAGTCCTGGTTCAGTCCCAGTTTAGTCCTGGTTCAGTCCCGGTTTAGTCCCGGTTTAGTACTGCTTTAGTCCTGGTTTAGTCCTGGTTCAGTCCTGCTTTAGTCCTGGTTCAGTCCTGGTTCAGTCCTGTTTCAGTCCTGGTTTAGTCCTGCTTTAGTCCTGGTTCAGTCCTGTTTCAGTCCTGGTTTAGTCCTGCTTTAGTCCTGGTTCAGTCCTGTTTCAGTCCTGGTTTAGTCTCGGTTTAGTCCCGGTTTAGTCCTGCTTTAGTCCTGGTTCAGTCCTGTTTCAGTCCTGGTTTAGTCCTGGTTTAGTCCTGGTTTAGTTCCGGTTTAGTCCTGGTTCAGTCCTGGTTCAGTCCTGGTTTAGTCCTGGTTCAGTCCTGTTTCAGTCCTGTTTCAGTCCTGGTTTAGTCTCGGTTTAGTCCCGGTTTAGTCCTGCTTTAGTCCTGGTTCAGTCCTGTTTCAGTTCTGGTTTAGTCCTGGTTTAGTCCTGGTTTAGTTCCAGTTTAGTCCTGGTTCAGTCCTGGTTCAGTCCCGGTTTAGTCCTGGTTCACAGGTCTTTGCTCTCTGTTGCAGGCAGCCCTGGTATTACGGTTGGGGGTTCAATCTCCCGCGGGGCCAGGCACTTCTGGACAAGTGGAACCAGATCCCCGACAGCACCGACATCCTGGTGACACACTGCCCCCCACTGGGTGAGACGCACACTGCACACACAACACACATACACACATACAGACATACACAGACACACACACACAACAGACACACAATTTTTATTCACTGCTTGTTTTTGCATCAGCCACAATTTTTATGCACATTTTTCTTTTCTTTTTTATGTAAAAAAAAAAAATCAAAGTCAGAATTCATGAAAAGAAAAACATTTAATTAAATATTTAAGTAATTCTTTAGTACAAAGATTTATTATTATTTTATTTCATTTTTTCCTTTAAATTAGAATGTTTATTGTTATGTTGATATGTCCCCTTATTGTCCATTTAACACAAAAAAATAAAATAATAATAATAATAATAATAATAATAATAATAATAATAATAATAATAATACTTGACAATAGTCTTTATAACTCGTCTCATCTCGTCTATAAAAATAAATGTCTTTAAAGCGGTCGGAGGCGGTTCTCAGTGACAGGCGTCCGTCACATTAATTAGTTTTTTGACATTATGTTAATTAATATTTACATGAATCGTCTCGTCTGTCGCTCTGGCCTCACTCAGGATCCTTTACGTCTCTGCTCCCTGTGGAACTAAAACACTTTTATTGGGTTATTGTGTTATTTTTACTTTTATTATCACCGTGAAACTCATGAAAAGTGTTTCTGAACTCATCATGGTGAATAATGAGGACGCTCTGAATGCAGGAGTGTAGGGAGTATTATCTCCTCTGTCCCTCTATAGTCTGGTGCAGTGGGCGAGTTGTTGTACAGTTGTAGGGAGTATTATCTGTCCCTCTATAGTCTGGTGCAGTGGGCGAGTTGTTGTACAGTTGTAGGGAGTATTAGCTCCTCTGTCCCTCTATAGTCTGGTGCAGTGGGTTAGTTGTTGTAGGGAGTATTATCTGTCCCTCTATAGTCTGATAAATCCGAGTTCTTCCAATATTCACTGTAAATACGTTTCGTTGGAACATTTGGGGAAAATATGGACGCCCGAGAAAGTTTAATGTTAATTTTGTTCGCTTAAGTTATGAATACCATAATCAAGCCATATCAGCACATACACTACTCCCTACTACTATTTAATACTCTTTGAAGTGAGCAACGCGAGCGGCTCCTCGTTGGGAGCAGATTTAGTTTTTTTTAGAGTGCCTTTCTGTTTTTTTCCTTTGCTTTTTTTGTAAAAGCTGGACGTGATTGGTCAAGATGTGAAGTGTCACAGACGCACACACAGCGGGGAAAACACACACATTAACACATTAACACACATTTAATCGATCCATGACACACACACAACACGAGGGAGGAAGACGAGAGACCGCGGAAGAGGAAGAGGAAGAGGGAGAAAACGACGAACAGAGAGGAAATAAAGACAAATAAAGGATAAACATTTGATCTCATGTATGTTTTTTACATTCAGAATTCATTTTACACATAATTTTGAATTATTTTTGGTGATAAATTAATTTAAACAGAAAATCTGAGGAGCCGAAAGAGCCGAAAGAGCCGAAAGAGCCGAAATTCCCGTCACTGGTGTCGTCTGTCAAATGATGTGAAAAAGTCTAAATGTCACTGCAGAGTTTTCAGGAGACACAAAAACAACAGAACAGATCAAAATGATGAAAAGACAATTCCCTCGTTCACCGTGCGCGTTGACATTTCCGCGGTGACGTAAATCCGACCGACTCGTCTGCCCCGAACCCGCCGAGTCTGTGATTCAGAACCGCGATTTGATTGGCCGTTCCATCGCACTTTCTCCAGGTGGAGGTCGGTTTTCCCCGAACACAAGAGAACGCAGCTTAAGCTAAGATAGTCCGGACCAAGACCAGACCAAGACCAGACCAAGACCAGACCAAGACCAGACCAAGACCAGACCAAGACCTGACCAAGACCAGACCAAGACCTGACCAAGACCAGACCAAGACCTGACCAAGACCAGACCAAGACCAGACCAAGACCAGACCAAGACCTGACCAAGACCTGACCAAGACCAGACCAAGACCTGACCAAGACCAGACCAAGACCTGACCAAGACCTGACCAAGACCTGACCAAGACCAGACCAAGACCTGACCAAGACCAGACCAAGACCTGACCAAGACCTGACCAAGACCAGACCAAGACCTGACCAAGACCAGACCAAGACCAGACCAAGACCAGACCAAGACCAGACCAAGACTTGACCAAGACATACTACAAATAATACTACTGTTATACTCATGTACTACTACTATAAATACTAAATACTAAATATAAATACAAGTATAAAGTAGTAGTAGTATTTATAGTAGTAGTACACAAGTATAATAGTATGAAAAATAAATAAATCAGTAAAATAAAATACAATTAAATTAAAATTAGACTCATCATAACGATATTGTTGTATTTATTATATTTATGTTACATTTATTGAATTCATTTATTTTCATTTATTTACTTTTTCACACTATGAGGTTAATTTAGTTAAAAGAAAAATTGTCTTAGATTATTGATTATTTCCACAATTTATGTAATAAAATGTGCTGTCAAAGAATTTAAAAAATCTGATTAATCACATTTTTGAAATAAAATAAAATAAATGTGTAACTTTTCTGGTGGAGGATCCGTCTAATGCTTTTCTCCATGGAGATGTTATTGCTTTGTCTGGAATGTTCCACAGTGTGGCATTAAACCTTTCTATCTTCATGGAGACCAAACCAGACCAAGTTCCAGGTCAGATCTGTGGAGAGGCGACCCCGCTCACAGTCAGAATGTCTGTTTTTCTAGGTATTTTTGAGCTCTAAAACCACCTGTGATTGAATAAATGTAAAGTAGAGCTGTTTAATGTCACACTGTGGGACATTCCAGGCAGAACAATGACGTATCCATAGAAACAAGCAGGTGGCAGACCCTCAATTGAAAAAGTTACACAGTGCAGCTTTAAAATTAAATTAAACATATCAGATTTTTGGTCGTTTGTGGAGCGTGAAAAGCGCCTCGTCTGCAGACTGCGGTGAGTTTAAATGATGGTCGTCATGGTGATAAGAGCCTCTGAGAGTTTACGAGGCGCGTCTGTGATTCCGAGGAACATCGCTCTCCGTCTGAAGCAACGCCGCACCTTCAGTTTGTCTCATTTTAAATCCATCAATCACCACGAGCATCACAGGACGGAGAAGAAGAAGGAGGGAGGGAGGGAAAAGAGAGAGAGGAGGGAGAGAGAAGAGTGAGAGAAAGTGGAAAGAGAGAGAGAGAGAGAAAGGAGGAGACAGAGAGAGGGAGGAGAGACGGACAGAGATGAGAGAAAGAGATGAGAGAAAGAGATGGAGAGAGTGATGAAGGAGAGATGGAGAGAGATGCTGTTGATGCTGAGTCAATACAACTGCTCCATCTGTCACTCGTCTACCACAACTATTTACAACTGTACATCTGCAGAAAAGAGGGAGAGAGAGAAGGAGGAGAGGAGAGGAGAGGAGAGAGATACAACTATTTACAACTGTACATCTGCAGAAAAGAGGGAGAGAGAGAAGGAGGAGAGGAGAGGAGAGGAGAGAGATACAACTATTTACAACTGTACATCTGCAGAAAAGAGGGAGAGAGAGAAGGAGGAGAGGAGGAGGAGAGAGATACAACTATTTACAACTGTACATCTGCAGAAAAGAGGGAGAGAGAGAAGGAGGAGAGGAGAGGAGGAGGAGAGAGATACAACTATTTACAACTGTACATCTGCAGAAAAGAGGGAGAAGAGAGGGAGAAGAGACTACAGCCTTTTACAGCTGTACATCTATAGAGAAGAATGAGGGAAGAAGAGGAGGAGAGGGAGAAACAGAGGGAGAGAAAGAGGAGAGAGAGATTGCGCGCACCTGAAGGTCATTTAAGGAGCTCTTCCTTAAATGGAATCTTCCTAAATCCCAGTGAGGAACAGTTTCCCTTTGTGTCTCTGAGGAGAACAGTGAGTGAGGAACGTCCTGATTCTGTTGGATTTAAAGAGCCGCTAAACGTCCTCCTGAAGCTTTACTCCGCCCTCAGCCCGGCGGGCGCGGGGCGGTGTCCGGCAGGTCGGGGGAGCGGGGGAGCGGGTGGTGTCCAATGGGTCGGGGGGTTTTGGGGCGGGCCGACAGCCACAACAATCCAGCACGGCGCGGTCCGGTGCGCTCCAGACTTTGAAACAGAGCGGACACTTGTGCTCGGGTTAGGCCGTTTCCCTTTTCTCCAGACACGGCGGGACATGGCAGTGCCCGGCGGTGCCAGGTGGGGGCGGGGCTGAGAGGGGCTCCTCACGTCCCGCCCGTAGACGCCAGGGGCTCGTCACGTAAAAACCTCAGAACAGAATCTGACTCACTGACGCCCGTTTGTCCAACCCGGAAACTCAAATGTCGTGGCCGTAGTTGATCCTAAAGAGGCGGAACAGACACGACTTTGACCCAAAAGTCTGATTTTGAACAAATATGAACTAAAATGCCAAAATAAGGCCAGGGACAGTTTACACTTCTATTTTAGACACATTTACACAGATAATCAGAAGAAAAAAGTGATTTTAGTGACTCTTTAAAGTCTCTTATTTTTTCAGTCTTAAAACCTTAAAAACAGAACGAGTTTATGAAGGACTTTGACACGATCGGGTCAGTTCAGTTAAAAAATAAAACGCACTTGCCTTTGATTACTTATTATTTTTACAGTTTATATTTTAAACGTGCTGTCAAACAATTAAAAAAAATCTGATTAATAACTTAACTAATATGTGAATGAAATTAAATTAAATTAAAGGTGCATTGTGTAACTTTTCTCCTGGAGGGTCCATCAGATGCTTTTCTCCATGGAGATGTTATCGCTTTGTCTGGAATGTTCCTCAGTATGGCATTAAACCTTTCTATCTTCATGGAGACCAAACCAGACCAAGTAACAGGTCAGATCTGTGGAGAGGCGACCCCGCTCACAGTCAGAATGTCTGTTTTTCTAGGTATTTTTGAGCTGTAGTTGAATAAATGCAAGGCAGAGCTGTTTAATGTCACACTGTGGAACATTCCAGGCAGAGCAATGACGTCTCCATAGAAACAACCAGGTGACGGACCCCCAACCAAAAAGTTACACAATGCACCTATAAATTAAATGAAACATTATTAGATTGTTTGTGTGGAGCGAGAAAAGCTCCTCGTCTCCAGACTGCGGTGAGTTTAAATGATGGTCGTCATGGTGATAAATAAGACTGTGTCTCTGAGGAGAACAGTCTGTTGCCACGTTTACATCAGAGCTTTAATTCCGATTAAAAGTAATTTAATTCTGAATAAAAATAAATTCCGCTTTAAAAAGACAATGTAAACACTTCCACACTCCTACTGAAAATAATGATTCAGAATTAAACTTAATTCTGAAGTAAGTGGGTGGTTTATTCCGAATTAATTTATTCCTCGATCATGTAAACGTTTATTCCGCTTAAAAATAATTCCGGTCATTCGGCGCTCGTTGTGTCGTCCTTCTGACGCGATGACGCTTTGCGAGATGGCGCCTGGAGGAAACGCTGGTCTGGAACCGAAACAATTATTTTAATAAGTTCCCGGGATGAACTACAAATAATGAAAAGAGCAGATGGAAAACATAAAAACACAAACCAAACCGACATGACAAAAAGCCGGTAGCAGCTGAAGTGTGAGTTTTCTTCCGGGTATTTTCCATGTAAACCTCAATTCAGAATTATTATTTCCATGTAAACTCGAAGGAGAATAATTTAATTCCGAACTATTTCATTCGGAACAGTTGATTCGGAATTAAAATACATCATGGCCAGTGTGGAAAATACTGATTTAGTTTGATTTAAAGTCTCTGTTCCTGACAGTCTTAAAAATGTGAAAAACAGAACTATTTCCTTTTTAAACAGTTTGCAGTCGTCCAAAGTTCTTCCTCACTTCCCTTCTGCATTCCGAACATCCGAATTATTCACCACAATGAATTTAGAAACACTTTTCACAGCTCTCAGAGACCAGAGCAGAGTTTTACTGTAACGGTAAAACTAAAAACTAATTGTTCTGCTTTTAAAATAAACTTTCTGGGGATGGCAGAATTAGAGGAACCAGATTTTCAAAATAAAAAACTGGGACATTCCTGGTTTGAGGTGGTTGGTAATAAATTTGTTAAACGAGTGCGGAATTATGGAAAACTGTTCTGCACTCGGCACTAATGTGAGTCAGTATAATCACATTTTCTTGGAGTTTTGGTCATTTTTAAGCAGCTTTTCTGTATTTTACCGAAACAAATGACAAACTATGCTCCTCTTTACTGTTGGCAGGAATCAGATTGGACAAAAATATGATAGTCCTGGTTTAGTCTTAGTTTAGTCCTGTTTTAGTCCTGGTTTAGACCTGTTTTAGTCCTGGTTTAGACCTGATGTAGTCCTGGTTTAGTTTAGTCCTGTTTTAGTCCTGGTTTAGTCTTAGTTTAGTCCTGTTTTAGTCCTGGTTTAGTTTAGTCCTGTTTTAGTCCTGGTTTAGACTTGATGTAGTCCTGTTTTAGTCCTGGTTTAGACCTGTTTTAGTCCTGGTTTAGTTTAGTCCTGTTTTAGTCCTGTTTTAGTCCTGCTTTAGACCTGTTTTAGTCCTGGTTTAGTTTAGTCCTGTTTTAGTCCTGGTTTAGTCCTGCTTTAGTCCTGGTTTAGACTTGATGTAGTCCTGGTTTTGTATAACTCTGCGAGGACAGGGGACACAGGACTCAAACTGGGACTGTCCCGGGTAAACAGGGACGTCTGGACATCCTAAATTTGACAGAATTGAATAATTTATGAGAAAAATGTTCAGTATTTAAGCTTTAAGAGGACGTAAAAGCGAATCAGTCCTCGCTCGTCTCTCTTCCCCCTCCTCTTCTTCTTCTTCTCGTTTCCGTCTGGCCTCGCAGCTGTTTGGAGAACATGTTTGTGCTGGATGAGCAGGAGCGGGTGGTGCAGGTCAAGTGGAGCAGGAGCTGTTAGCCTCGTTAGCCTCAGAGCTAACAGGAGCTAACAGGAGCTAACGGGGGCTAACAGGAGCTAACGGGGGTGCTAACGGTGGCGCTAACGGTGGCGCTAACGGGGTCCAGCGTCGGCGCGTCTGTGTCTGAGCCTCATGGAGAGACGAGAATCCAAACAGCAGCTGCTCAGACACCTCAGAGTGAACAGAGCGACTGGAGACACGGAGAAGCGAGCGTTCTGCCTCAAATGTTCCACACTGCGGCATTAAACTGGGATCTCCGCTGCGTTTATTCGCTCACGGGTGTTAATTGTTGCCATAGAAATCCAAGCGTGCCGCGACTCCGTGGAGATGAGTTCGGTTTCATTTCCTGCGTGTCCAAACCCAAACGTTACATCTCTATGGAAACAGGCAGGTGGTGAAAAGTGACGCAGTGAAACTTTAATTTATAAAACAGTTCGAGGCCAGTGTCTGTTACACTCCTCCTTTCTCTCCGTCTCTCTCTCTCTCATCTCCTCTGTCTCATCTCTCTTTTTTCTCCTTCTCTCCTCTTTTCTCTCTCCATCCCTCTGTCTTCTCTCCTCCTTTCTCTCTTTCTCTCTCCTCCATCTCCTCTCTTCTGCTCATTTCTCCATCTCTTTCTCTCTTTCTCCCCCTCACTCTCTCTCCTCATCTGCCTCTCTCCTCACTCCCCTCTCTCCTCTCTTCTTTTATCTCCTCTCTCTGTCCCCTTTCTTTTCTCCTCCTCTCTCTCTTTCTCCCTCACACGCTCTCCTGTCTCTCTCCTCCTTCTCTTCTCCTTTGTTTGTTCTCTTTTCTCTCTTTCTTTCTCTCTCTCTTCTTTTCCATCAGCTGTTTTTCTCTCCTTCATCAGCTCTCTCTCCTCTTCTTTCCTCTCTCGCTCTTTCTCCTCTCCTCTATCAGCTCTCTCTCTCCCCTCTCCTCCATCATCTCTCTCCCTCTCTCTCTCCTCCTCCATCAGCTCTCTCTTCTCGCTCTCTCTCTCCTCCATCATATCTCTCACTCTCTGTCTCTCCTCTCCTCCATCAGCTCTCGCTCTCTCTGTCTCTCTTCTCCTCCATCAGCGCTCTCTGTCTGTCCTTTCCTCCATCATCTCTCTATCTCTTCTCTCTCTCTGTCTCTTTCTCTCCTCTCTCTCTGTCTCTCCTCTCCTCCATCATCTCTCTCTCTCCCTCCTCTCTCTGTCTCTTCTCTCCTCCATCATCTCTCTCTCTCTTTCCTCTCCTCCATCATCTCTCTCTCTCTCCTCTCCTCCATCATCTCTCTCTCTCTCTCTCTCCTCCATCATCTCTCTCTCTCCCTCCTCTCTCTGTCTCTTCTCTCCTCCATCATCTCTCTCTCTCTCTTTCCTCTCCTCCATCATCTCTCTCTCTCTCTCTCTCTCTCCTCTCCTCCATCATCTCTCTCTCTCTCTCTCTCTCTCTCTCTCCTCTCCTCCATCATCTCTCTCTCTCTCTCTCCTCTCCTCCATCATCTCTCTCTCTCTCTGTCTCTTCTCTCCTCCATCATCTCTCTCTCTCTTTCCTCTCCTCCATCATCTCTCTCTCCTCTCCTCCATCATCTCTCTCTCTCTCTCTCTCTCTCTCTCTCCTCTCCTCCATCATCTCTCTCTCTCTCTCTCTCTCCTCTCCTCCATCATCTCTCTCTCTCTCTCTCTCTCTCTCTCTCTCTCTCCTCTCCTCCATCATCTCTCTCTCTCTCTCTCCTCTCCACGCATTAGTAGTCTGGCTCGCTCGTCCCATATGCTGGTGTCTGTACAGAGTCACTCGGCCGAGTGGAAACAGGGAAAAACATCAGAAAAATGACACAAAAACGACAACAACATCTGCATGAGACGAGCTGTGAAAAGAGAGAGAGAAAAAGGAGAGGGAGGGAGAGAGAAGAGAGGGAACGAGCTGTGAAATGAGAGAGAGGGGTAGAGGGAGAGAGAGAAAGAGTAGAGAGGGAGGGAGGAGAGTACGAGAGGAGAGGGAGAGAGACAGTCAAGATGAGGTGTGAAGAGGAGAGAGAGAAGAGACAGAAAAAGAAGAGAGAGAAGGGAGGAGGGAGAGAGGGAAAGAAGGGGGGAGAAAGAGACGAGAAAGGAGAGTTGAGGGAAAGAGGAGACGCTCTGATGAAGAGAGAGAAAGAGGGAAGGGAGAGAGGGAGGAGATGAGCTGTGAAGAGGAGAGAGAAAACAGGGAGAGAGAGAAAGCAGGGAGAGAGAGGGAGAGTGAGTGTTTTTTTATTAAAATGATAATGATCAGAGCAGGAGAGAGGGAGAGAAAGAGAGTGGGAAGAGGAAAAGAGAGAGAAGGAGGAGAGACGAAGAGAGAGAGAGTGCATTGGAGAGAGAGAAAGAGTGATAGAGGAAGAGAAAGAGAGATGGAGGGATGGAGGGAGTGTGAGCGCACAGTGAACATATGTTTATTAAAATGATGAGACTAAACTCGGGTTAATTTGAAAAGTCTGTTTGGAAAAAAGGATCTAAAACGTCCTTAAACCTGCATTTGACCCGTCCTTCAGAGTCTCTGGGTTAAACCTGCATTTGACCTTCAGAGTCTCTGGGTTAAACCTGCATTTGACCTTCAGAGTTTCTGGGTTAAACCTGCATTTGACCCGTCCTTCAGAGTCTCTGTGTTAAACCTGCATTTGACCTTCAGAGTCTCTGGGTTAAACCTGCATTTGACCCATCCTTCAGAGTCTCTGAGTTAAACCTGCATTTGACCCGTCCTTCAGAGTCTCTGGGTTAAACCTGCATTTGACCTTCAGAGTCTCTGGGTTATACCTGCATTTGACCCATCCTTCAGAGTCTCTGGGTTAAACCTGCATTTGACTTTCAGAGTCTCTGGGTTAAACCTGCATTTGACCTTCAGAGTCTCTGGGTTAAACCTGCATTTGACCCGTCCTTCAGAGTCTCTGGGTTAAACCTGCATTTGACCTTCAGAGTCTCTGGGTTATACCTGCATTTGACCCATCCTTCAGAGTCTCTGGGTTAAACCTGCATTTGACTTTCAGAGTCTCTGGGTTAAACCTGCATTTGACCTTCAGAGTCTCTGGGTTAAACCTGCATTTGACCCGTCCTTCAGAGTCTCTGGGTTAAACCTGCATTTGACCTTCAGAGTCTCTGGGTTATACCTGCATTTGACCCATCCTTCAGAGTCTCTGGGTTAAACCTGCATTTGACTTTCAGAGTCTCTGGGTTAAACCTGCATTTGACCTTCAGAGTCTCTGGGTTAAACCTGCATTTGACCCATCCTTCAGAGTCTCTGGGTTAAACCTGCATTTGACCTTCAGAGCCTCTGGGTTAAACCTGCATTTGACCCATCCTTCAGAGTCTCTGGGTTAAACCTGCATTTGACCTTCAGAGTCTCTGGGTTAAACCTGCATTTGACCCATCCTTCAGAGTCTCTGGGTTAAACCTGCATTTGACCCGTCCTTCAGAGTCTCTGGGTTAAACCTGCATTTGACCTTCAGAGTCTCTGGGTTAAACCTGCATTTGACCCATCCTTCAGAGTCTCTGGGTTAAACCTGCATTTGACCCATCCTTCAGAGTCTCTGGGTTAAACCTGCATTTGACCTTCAGAGTCTCTGGGTTAAACCTGCATTTGACCCTCAGAGTCTCTGGGTTAAACCTGCATTTGACCCATCCTTCAGAGTCTCTGTGTTAAACCTGCATTTGACCCATCCTTCAGAGTCTCTGGGTTAAACCTGCATTTGACCTTCAGAGTCTCTGGGTTAAACCTGCATTTGACCCATCCTTCAGAGTCTCTGGGTTAAACCTGCATTTGACCTTCAGAGTCTCTGGGTTAAACCTGCATTTGACCCATCCTTCAGAGTCTCTGGGTTAAACCTGCATTTGACCCGTCCTTCAGAGTCTCTGGGTTAAACCTGCATTTGACCTTCAGAGTCTCTGGGTTATACCTGCATTTGACCCATCCTTCAGAGTCTCTGCGTTAGACCAGGATTAGACCAGGACTAAACCAGGACTAATGGACGAATGAATCAATGAAACAAAACACAACTGTAGGTGTGTTTTTGACGGTTGATACTTTGCAGTGGGGCACTGGGGATGTTCTGGATGCATGTCTACGGCAGAATGTTCAACAGTTACCACGGTGACACTGTCAGAAAAGTTTTAAGATAACACAAAAGTGATTTAAAGAGCACATTTTCATTTTCCTGTGATCAGTCTGAGCGTTCGTGGTCCGGTTTAGAAGTTTGATTTTCAACAAAAAAGTGAGCGCGACGAACTGAAAAACTGTTGGCTAATGCTAACGCTAATGCTAACGCTAATGCTAATGCTAATGCTAGCTTGTGACAGTAATGTGATTTGAGAGGGACGTGTTTAGCTCACCTGCTGGAGTTCAGATAAGTCAGTTCTTTCTGGTCAGATTGTGTTCAAACAAAACTCAGATTATTGTCGAACAAAGCTTCAGACAGAGCAGTGCCTCCAGTTAGCATCACAGCCCCAGAGAATGGTGATGTTTGACTGTTTGCTGATGGTGACTGATATTTTCCACAGTGATTGTTCGTCTCTTTGCGATTTTGTGACTCTCAGACGGAGGAGAGAACAAAAGAGCAGAGCCACACTTTAAACAATAATAACACGATTTAAAGTGTGATCTGTGTGGGAGGAGTGAGAACTCTACGGACTCAAGTGTGTGGGACACTTTACATGTTTGTCTCACTCTGTTTGCTAAATATGTACCGTACTTTTACTTTTACAGCAGTTAAAGGTCCGATATTACACAAAACCGACTATTTTCAACTTTAAGACACGTTATAATGTAGTTTCCTCTTCACAAACACACCCGGAGTTGTGTTTTGTTTAACTGAAAACACTCTGTTCCACCTTGTGATGTCATCGTGTGGTGATACAGGAAGTGCTCCATTGTGTTTTTAAACTCCACGCACCTTCACTATTATAGATAGATAGATAGATTTATTTGGTCATTCACATTCAGATCAATATATATTTTAAGGATGAGGATTGGGCTGAAGTGTATTGCTTATATAAGCCCAACCTGATTACCACAGTAACTCAACATTCTCCCGTTAACAATAACGTAACAATATTCAATCAATTCAGTCACTGAACACAAAATACATATTTCATCTCAGTTCATAGCAATTACAAATGATTATAACCATCAATTAACACACATTTTAATTTTTTCTTAAATTTTGACAGAGTATTTGTCAGCTTTAGTTCATCTTTCAGACCATTCCAGAGTTTTGTTCCTAATACAGACACACATCTTTGCCTAATGTTCGTTCTTACTTTACCACGTTCAAATTGTACCTCTAAGTTTATATCTGCTATTTCTTAATTTAAAAAAAGCTTGAATCCTTGATGGAATATCATTACTTACAACACGAAATAGTATTATCAGTATTTTAAATTTTACAATGTCAACAAATGTTAATATGTTCGATTTTATGAACAGGTCATTAGTGTGATCACGGAATCCTGCTTTATTAATTACTCTGACAGCTCTTTTTTGTAATTTAATTAGAGGGTCGATGTAAGTTTTACATGTGTTTCCCCAAATCTCACAACAATAGGAGAGATAAGGAAGCACAAGTGATGAATACAATATGTGAAGACATTTCTTATTCAAAGTATGTTTAGCTTTATACAGTATACCAAGTGTTTTTGAAATCTTACCCCTGATGTACTGTACATGTGGTTTCCAACTGATCTGATGGTCTATGATCACTCCCAGGAACCTTGTTTCATAGACCCTATCTATTTCAGTTCCATTCCAAATCAATTTCACATTAGAGTTTACCTTGTTGGATCCAAAAATCATAAATTTGGTCTTCTTTTCACTTTTTTGAATCAAACCATTTTTTAAACTTTGTTAACTCTATTTCTACCTGTGTAATTAACTGAGCAATATCAGGTCCTGAACAAAATAAAGTGGTATCATCTGCGAAAATTACCAATTTCATTATCTTTGATATTTTCGATATGTCATTAAAATAGAGAATAAATAATTTAGGTCCCAAGACGGAGCCTTGGGGAATTCCACATGTAATTTTTTTCTGATGTGATATTATTCCATTGATTTCCACATATTGATACCTATTACTCAAATAGCTTTTTAACCAATTATTAACAACCCCTCTAATCCCATAACAGTCACACTTATGTAAAAGTAAATTATGGTCAATAGTATCAAAAGCTTTTCGTAAATCAATAAAAATTCCAACTGTATTTTCCTTGTTATCCACAGCAGCTGATACATTCTCAATAAAATCCATTACTGCTAGAGATGTTGATCTATTATTACGAAACCCATACTGTTGATCAAAAAGAATGTTATATTTTTCCAAGAAACTGTCCAATTGGTGTACAAAAATTTTTTCTAATATTTTTGAGAATTGATCCAATAATGAGATTGGTCGATGATTATTTATCTCTTGTTTGTCCCCATCTTTCCAGATTGGAAGGACTTTGGCCAGCTTCATCTTGTCTGGAAATATTCCATTTTTAAAAGAACTGTTGGAGATGTATGTGAGAGGCTTAACAATGGAGTGGATCACCTCCTTGATTATTGACATATCTATATTATTACAATCTGTTGATCTCTTTCTCTTACATTTCCTCACGACCTCTAACACGTCGCTCTCACACACTGGTCCAAGGTACATTTCAGCTCTAGAATTGCCAATCTCTGCTGAGCTAAAGGTAAAAGGAGCTGTTCACTTGGAAAAAAGACCCAGACTCACCTGCGCAGACCCAGACTCACCTGCGCAGACCCAGACTCACCTGCGCAGACCCAGACTCACCTGCGCAGACAGACCCAGATGCCCTGACCCTCCCGTGTTTGCGTTCCAGGTTTTCTGGACTGGGTTCCAAAGAAGATGCAGCGTGTGGGCTGCATGGAGCTGCTCAACACCGTCCAGAGGAGAGTCCAGCCCAAACTGCACGTGTTCGGACACATACATGAAGGTACCAGACCAAGACTAGACCAGGACTGAACCAGGACTAGACCAGGACTGAACCAGGACTAGACCAGGACTGAACCAGGACTAGACCAGGACTAGACCAGGACTGAACCAGGACTAGACCAGGACTAGACCAGGACTGAACCAGGCCTACACCAGGACTACACCAGGACTAGACCAGGACTAGACCAGGACTAGACCAGGACTGAACCAGGACTACACCAGGACTACACCAGGACTAGACCAGGACTAGACCAGGACTAGACCAGGACTGAACCAGGACTACACCAGGACTACACCAGGACTACACCAGGACTAGACCAGGACTACAGGAGTACAGATACATGTAAACTGGTTCTGGTGAAGTACAGTCTATATATATTTTCATAACTCTTTCTAACTGTGATGACAAGTGTCTGAAAAGTTCCAGAGTGTGGCTTTAGCTGTGATCTGGCTGTGTGCGTTGGGAGGTGCTACTTTCTGCACTTCTCTGTCTGCCACCACACTCGTACAATGCTTCACTTTTTACTCTGACCTATTTTAAACATTACGATTCTTCACGTTTCTGTGTGTTTCTCCAAACAAAACGGCACATTTATGAGTGAAAAGAAACATATTTAAACTCTGAAACGGGGATTTGAAACACGATTTGAGTCTTGACTTTGTGGCAGCATCAGTTTTGTTTTGAAGCGAAGGGCAGCTCCACTTTTCATCCACTTCATGTTTAAATAAATCGAGTGAAAATGTTTGAAAGGGATTTTCAGGTCTTTCCTTTCAGCAGAGGAACATGAGGAACTGAAAAATGTTCAAGTTCATTTAAAGTCAAAATAAACTAGAGGAGTCTATGGTTTAAACTGAGCTAGAGGCAGGACTAAACCAGGACTAAACCAGGACTAAACCAGGGCTAAACCAGGGCTAAACCAGGACTAAACCAGGACTAAACCAGGACTAAACCAGGGCTAAACCAGGTCTAAACCAGGAACCAGGACTAATCCAAAACTGAACCAGGACTGAACCAGAACTAAAAGCAGGACTAAACAACGGTTGAACCAGGACTAAACCAGGACTAAACTACGACTAAACCAGGACTAAACCAGGACTCAGTTTGGTTACTTAAGTAAAAGTACAGATGAGTAAAAGTCACATGAAATATCTACGTAAAGGTGCACTGTGTAACTTTTCTGGTGGAGGGTCTTGCTGGTCTCCATGGAGATATTACCGCTTTGCCTTGGTTATTCCACAGCAGGGGTGGAAAGTAACGAATTACATTTACTCACGTTACTGTAATTGAGTAGTTTTTATGAGTACTTTGTAATTTTCTAAGCAGTTTTTGAAACAGGTAATTTTACTTTTACTCGAGTACATTTTAAGCCAAGTATTTTACTTCGTTACATTGAAAGCCGCCCACGTTACTGAGTAAAATAAAATCGATGGGGGCAAAAAATAAAATGCGGGAAAAAATCTGCCGGAACTGAAAGGAAACTGCATTGCGCAGGTTTGTGTGCGGCAGTTCCATTGTTTCTTGGCCAAACCTCGATGACCTATTCGCGTTTAAACGCAAAAAAGGCAGCAACATAATCATGAAATGTAAAATGTGTCTGCCCCGCCGAACCGAATCTATGAAAGCCTGTGGTGGTAAGTAGGCTACAAATATAGGCCTATATGTTTTGCCTGTTATACCCAAACGGTATATTTATTATGGTTTGGTTAACACAATCTGGCTTCATGATTTCAATTATTTTCCATCCTGATCACGAACGTTTCAAGTGAAGGAGCCGAGAGTTGGAAAATCACCTCACGTTTAAAATTGGCTTTAGAGGACAGTCAGAAATAAATCTTAATAAATCATCTTAATTTATGTTGTTTATAGGACAGTTCATGGGTTATTGCCTGGACTAGTTTCGAGTGGACAGTGCTGGTCCATCAAAAGGCTATGGATTGGTTGAGAATGCAAAGCTTTGCATGTTCGCTAAATGTAACGTTAAACGAAATGGACGTTATGATGGTTTTAGATATGAAGAGTGATGCTACATGACTAGACTACACAACATCACGACAGTTAATGTTTGGAGAATTTACTAGATTGTTCTGTGATATCCTGCAGCCGAGCATCACCACAGAAGAACATTGGCTTGTGTCGGGGTTTTGCGCAACTGCCAACAAAGGATTATCTTATTTTATCTTATTCAACAGCTCCTAGACCAGAGGTCAGCAACCTTAAATACTCAAAGAGCCATTTGGAGCGTCTCCCACAGAAAAGAAAACACCCAGAGCCACAAAACCCTTTTGACTCTAAACCAGCGCTAACCAGAGGAACTACAGGCACTTCTAGTTTATGCAAATGAGCCATGTGGTTTTAAGTTTCGCTTCTGTAAAACGTAAACAAATGTGCGCAAAGCTGCATTAAACACATTATTATTTGAGTCCTCCTCGTAGGAAATAAAAATCCAAACTTAAATGATCCACTGTCGCGTGTACCACGTGTACCAGTCTCATCAGCCCTGAAAGCAAATGAATCTGCCCACGTAGCATTAAGCGTTCTGTTTTCTTCAGAAACTTTTCTTTTCTTGGATTTATCATCATTGGGCCAAAAATCATCCTGCTGATGTAGGTGCGGTAAGTCCGGGCTGCCAGTGTGTGCAGGTGGCGCACATCGGCGGCTTTGACGCATGTTTTGAGCGACAAAAATATTAAAAACGTTTTATTTAAATGTTACAAGATTACCATTATCTACAATTTTAGATTTACATTTAAAAACGAACAAACTAAAATAAAAATACAATGCAATTAAATACTCATTATTATTTTCCAAAGTCACAGGGAGCCACGACAGAACGATGAAAGAGCCACATGCGGCTCTACCGCGGGTTGCCGACCCCTGGACTAGATTCATTATCCCATATATCTTCAGCTCCTAGAGGAATTAAATGGTAGTGCGTCACATTTAGTTTACCGCAGTTTATGTCTATTTAAGACTGAATTTATGTGCAGCAACATTATGAAAAAAACTGCATTTTTACTGTAGTGTTTTTTTTATTTAATTGAAAGTAACTAAGTAACTTTTACTCAAAGTACATTTGAAATGAAGTAATTTTTTACTTTTACTCGAGTACATTTTCAGACAGGTACTTTTACTTTTACTTGAGTAGGATTTATGCAAAGT
This sequence comes from Taenioides sp. WSHXM2023, assembly GCA_029959045.1. Lineage (NCBI taxonomy): Eukaryota > Metazoa > Chordata > Actinopteri > Gobiiformes > Gobiidae > Taenioides > Taenioides sp. WSHXM2023. The sequence continues at coordinate 42,278,147 of CM057085.1, forward strand.
AAATATACTTTTACTTAATTACAATTTTTCAGTACTTTTTCCACCTCTGTTCCACAGTATCGAAATAAACTTTGTAATTACAATGGAGACAGGTTAATGGTCAGCTCTATGGAGAAGCGAGCCTGCACGTGTAAAAATTCAGGTATTTTTGAGCTCTAAAACACCTGTAATTGAACAAATGTAAGGGAGATGTGTTAAATGCCCTACTGCGGAACATTCCAGGCAAAGTTATAACATCTCCATGGAGACAAACACGCAGCAGACCCTCTACCTTAGAAGTTACACAGTGCACCTTTAAGTAAAAGTAAAAAAGTACCCGTTTTGTACTTAAAGAGTAAAAAGTAAAAGTATTTACACAGATTTTAGTTATTTTAAAGCTTCAAATGTAGTGATTTTTGTTCTGGTTTTGTGTTTAGCCTTTTGTCAGACAATGATTAAAAAAAAAAAAAAGTACAGATACCTGCTCTACCTGTGGTGAAGTAAAAATAAAAAGTACTTAAATAAAGTCCAGACACCTAAATGTGTCCTTAAGTACAGTTCTTTACTACTTTTACTTTGTCACGTTCCACCACCAAATTTGCTCTTTAACTGAATGAACCAGGGACTAAACCAGGACTAAACCAGGGCTAAAGCAGGACTAAACCAGGACTGAACCAGGGCTAAAGCAGGACTAAACCAGGACTGAACCAGGGACTAAAACAAGACTAAACCAGGGCTAAAGCAGGACTAAACCAGGACTGGACCTGGGACTAAAACAAGACTGAACCAAGAACTGCATTGTGTACTTCATAGAAATATGGTGAGGAGCCAGGACTAAACCAAATCTAAACCAGGATTGGCCCAAGACTAAACCAGGACTAAACCAGGACTGAACCAGGACTGGACCTGGACTGAATCAGGACTAAACCAAGTCTAAACCAGGACTGGACCTGGACTGAACCAGGACTGAACCAGGATTAGGATAGACGGTGGTGTCACCCTTGCCTTGTGCTGGTTCTGGCCGTGGTCGGTGTCTGGATTTGGCTGTTCACACTCGGGGGGAGCGAGGATCTGGAGTCTTTCGCACGGGTCCGTTTGTGCTTTTGGACGCTGCTCTTTTCACAGTTTGTTTGGAGATTTTAAAGTGACACGTCCGAAGCTGCAGCTCACACCTCAGCTTCAGTCTGGACCGTTATGTAACCCACAGACCGGCCGCACGGGGACCGGCCGCACACGGGGGGCGGGCCGCACACGGGGACCGGCCGCACACGGGGGGCGGGCCGCACACGGGGACCGGCCGCACACGGGGGGCGGGCCGCACACAGGGGGCGGGCCGCACACGGGGGGCGGGCCGCACACGGGGACCGGCCGCACACGGGGGGCGGGCCGCACACAGGGGGCGGGCCGCACACGGGGACCGGCCGCACACGGGGGGCGCCGCACACGGGGACCGGCCGCACACGGGGACCGGCCGCACACGGGGGGCGGGCCGCACACGGGGGGCGGGCCGCACACGGGGACCGGCCGCACACGGGGGGCGGGCCGCACACGGGGACCGGCCGCACACGGGGGGCGGCCGCACACGGGGGGCGGGCCGCAGAGGAGCTTCTGGAGCTTCTACCACGTTCTAACGCTTTTCCTCCATCACAAACCTGCCTGAAGAGGTTTTACAGTCCTCCATGCATGTTTGAGTCATCTAGAGATCTCTCCTGGGCCCTATTCAATGAGCCTGTACGAGGCTCCGCCCACAAGTCCACGTCCCCCAGGCTCCACAGGACAATTCTCCATAAATACACAAAAACATGAGACAAAACTGAACACAACAACTGGACAAACCTGATGTGATGCAGGAGTTTGATTAGTGCGACGCACACTGAGTGTGTTGGGATAGAGCTCTGAAGGGGGAGCGAGTTAGCATGGAGAGCAAAAGGAGGAGGGACTCAGAGCATCGAAAGTTAAAGTTAAAGTTAACATTGTTTTGGGCGAATACAACATAATCAAAACAGGACTAAACCAGGACTAAACCAGGACTAAACCAGGTCTAAATCAGAACTGAACCAGGACTAAACCAGGACTAAACCAGGACTGAATCAGAACTAAACCATGAAGAAAACTAACTAAAACTAAATCAAGACTAAACTGGTCCTAAATCAGAACTAAACCTGGACTAAACCAGGACCAAACCAGGGCTAAACCACGACTTCTTGTGGTCTGTGTTTCAGGTTATGGGATGATGACCGACGGCACCACCACCTTCGTGAACGCCTCCGCCTGCACCGTCAACTTCCTGCCCATGAACCCGCCCATCGTGTTCGACCTGCCCAATCCCAGGAGCTCATGACGCCAGGAGCCCCGCCCACCCGACCCGCCGGCCAATCAGGACCAGGCAGGGGGCTCCATGTGTAAATAAAACCGCACGAACTGCCAATCAAATCAAACGAGAGAAAAACGAGACAAAAAGAAAACTGGATTTGAGTCATTTGGAGTTTGGTAGATTAACGGTGTCACTTTGTAATAACTGCACCTTAATTAGCCCCTAATTAATTAATAATAAACAAAGAATAGTGTAATATTTCCCTTTAAATATTTACTAACCCTGGATCATTCTTAATAAACTCTGCGTTCAGTCTTTATTCATGTTTTATTAAGGCCTGAATCAGTGTAGTTATTACAAAGTGTAATAAGTCTAAATTCAAATGTAAATATTGACCCTTCAGCCAATCAGGACGCGGCGTGTAAATAAATGAATTTCTTTTTTAAAAACATAAGAACCAACTTTGTGCTCTTCACTGCACCGACAATCTGCACCTCACACGGAGCGGACCGACCAATCAGGAGGAGGTTCAACAGGAAACAGGAAACAACGAGAGAAAGGGAGGGGAGGAAGAAGAAGAAGGAGGAGAAGAAGAAGAAGAAGAAGAAGAAGGAGGAAAAGAAGAAGAAGGAGAAGAAGAAGGAGGAAAAGAAGAAGAAGGAGAAGGAGGAGGAGAAGAAGAGATCTGAGTCTGACTGCAAAAGACTGACAGGACTAAACCAGGACTACAGCAGGACTGAACCAGGACTTGAGGACTAAAGAGGGACCAGACCAGGACTAAAGAAGGACTAGACCAGGACCAGACCAGGACTAAAGCAAGACTAGACCAGGACTAGACCAGGACTAAAGCAAGACTAGACCAGGACTAGACCAGGACTAAAGCAAGACTAGACCAGGACTAGACCAGGACTAGAGCGGGACTAGACCAGGACTAGACCAGGACTAAACCAGGACTAAACCAGGACTAGACTAGGACTGAAGCAGGACTAGAAGAAGGACTATAGCAGGACTAAAGCAGGACTAGACCAGGACTAGACCAGGACTAAAGCAGGACTAGACCAGGTCTGAAGCAGGACTAGACCAGGACTAGACCAGGACTAGACCAGGACTAAAGCCGAGTGTCCACTGCACCATTTTGTCTGCGACGAACGATTTCTGATTGTGGGAAAATGGCGGGTCTTTGGTCTCAGACTGAAACAGGGACAAAGATCAAACTTCAGACCAAAAGTCCAAAGACGAGCTCAGACTGAATCAAACTGTCTGATATTTTGAGTCTTGGTGGTGTGAACAACGTTTGTGACCAGAGTAAACACAAGAGCTCCGTGTGAACAGGACCGTCTCGTCTTTTCTATTTCATTTATTCACTTTTACGAATACGAAAACACAGCTAACATGAATAATCATGATCAGAAATGTTTCCACACAGAGCCTGGAGTCTGTGTGATTTTAAATTCTTGCCAGCTGGTCGTATGACATCCCGAAATCTTTCAAAACAAAATCAACGGTGCAGTGGACACCAGCTTTAAACAGGAGCTAAAGACTCTGGTCCAGACTCCAGACTCGCTCTTTCAGGCTCTTGAACTGAAACCGTTTTTGGACTTTGAGCCGCTCTGTTTTGATGAAGTACAATCATCTCCTCTGGTTTAAACGTCTGTATCTGCAGACCTGTGGCCTACAGGAGCCTGAGTGCAAAGTGTGGAGGACTTTCTCACAGAAGAGTCACGCTGTATTCAGACCAAACGCCTCTGGAGCCTTTAAGGGCAGACGGATGTCACAGGGAGTCCTGAAAATGCCAACACTCAGACGCAACGAGTCAAACACTTGAAACACGCCTCAGAAACACTGGTTAGGACTTTACATGTGACCTGACGCTCCTGACGCTCCTGACACCCCTAACTCCATGGTCTGAACGCAGAATTACAAGAACATTATGAAGTTCCCGATCGCGGCCAAACCTTGACACAGGATTCAGCGAGAGATGAAGGGACTTAAAAACGTCCCTCTGACTGTTCAGAATCTACAGGTAACTGCCCAAAACAGTTAAGCTTAATATGTCCTTTCACCGCATACACGTCTCAAACTGTGGTCCCTGTCCCTCTCGGATTCATGAGGGTCAAAGGGAGGTTCTGAAGTACCTCCAAATGTCCCTGCAGTGTGCGACGCCTTTATTTCTGATGAGGCTTTGCGCTCTTCACAGACTTTTGGACAGTGAAGGTTCTGCTCCACGTGGCCTCCTCCAGAACAATCAGAACTCTCATGTTTAAGACTCGTTTTAAAAAGAAGAAAAAATGCAATGTTTTTTAGAGACTGTTTTTTTCTCTTGTGAATCTCGATGTTTTTCATGTTTTTGTCTGAAAATCAAACTTGACTTTTCTGTAAATGTTGCGATGCTCCGTCCACGTGAACCTTCGATACAAACTAGATTTTTTCTGATATTTTCATCTGTAAATTTGACCCATTTAAAGAGCACCGTTTATGCATCATCATGGCTTTAATTCCCTTTTAAATCTGCTTCGCTTTGGGATCACTATTTCATGTTTTCTAACTTAAAGCTGCATTATGTAACTTTTCTGGTTGAGGAGATGTTATTGCTTTGTCTGGAAGGTTTCACAGTCTGGCATTAAGTCTCTTTTTCTAGGTATTTTTGAGCTCTAAAACCACCTGTAACTGAATAAATGTAAAGTAGAGCTGTTTAATGTCACACTGTGGAACATTCCAGGCAGAGCAGTGACGTCTCCATAGAAACAAGCAGGTGACAAACCTTGAACCAAAGAGTTACACAGTGCAGCTTTTGGAGAATATTCTTCATAAACTACACCTCCGTTTTCCAGTGAGGAGTTCAGATGAAATACAGCCGTGTGTTTGTTGTGAACACAGGTGATACTTAGCAGCCTCAGAGTAGTATGATGCTAACTGGAGGCACTGCTCTGTCTGAAAGAACTGATTTACAACGTGAAAACCTCCAGTGACCCGGTTAAAAGGTGAAAAGCCCATTTTGCGTAACGTGTGTTCTTCAAGTGCACTGTGTAATTTTCCTGGTGGAGGGTCTGTCACCTGCTTGTTTCCATGGATACGTCACTACTCTGCCTGGAATGTTCCACAGTGTGACATTAAACAGCTCTACTTTACATTTATTCAATCACAGGTGGTTTTAGAGCTCAAAAATACCTAGAAAAACAGACATTCTGACTGTGAGCGGGGTCGCCTCTCCACAGATCTGACCTGGAACTTGGTCTGGTTTGGTCTCCATGAAGATAGAAAGGTTTAATGCCACACTGTGGAAGATTCCAGACAAAGCATGGAGAAAAGCGTTTGCCGGACGCTCCAGCAGAAAAGTTCCACAGTGCATCTTTAGCTCCTTCAGCTTCAGCTTCAGTTTCTGTTTCTGTTCTGAACTGAAGAGCTGTTTCACGACGTAAATGTTGTTGATGTGTTTGTGAACGGGAGGGATTCTGGGGTTTTAAAAACTTTTTCTGAAGACGACAAAATGTGTGACGCGGGTGTAACCCAGAGACACTGAGGATGGGTCAAATGCACACCCTACGGGGACAATAAAAGAAAACGTAACTCTTTCATTTATTGTGAGTCACATGGTTTAGTCCACTTTTTGTCCTGGTTTAGTCCTGCTTTAGTCTCGGTTAAGTCCAGTTTACTCTTGTTTTTGTCCTGGTTTAGTCCAGGTTTAGTTCTGGTTTAGTCTCAGTTTAGACCTGGTTTAGCTCTGGTTTAGTCCATGTTTAGTCTTGGTTTAGTCCTGTTTTAGATCTGGTTTTAGTCCTGGTTTTAGTCATGGTTTAGTCCCGGTTTAGTTCTGGTTAAGGCCTGGTTTAGACCTGATTTAGTCTTGGTTTAGTCCTGGTTTAGTCCTGGCTTAGATCTGGTTTAGTCCTGGTTTTAATCCTGGTTTTAGTCCTGGTTTAGTCCCGGTTTAGTTCTGGTTTAGTCCTGATTCAGACCTGATTTAGTCTCAGTTTAGTCCTGGTTTAGTCCTGGTTTTAGTCCTGGTTTTAGTCCCGTTTAGACCTGGTTTAGAACCAGTTTAGTCCTGGTTTAAGTCCTGGTTTAGACCCAGTTTAATCCCAGTTTAGACCCGGTTTAGACCTGGTTTGGTCCAGGTTTAGTTCCACTTTAGTCCTGGTTTAGACCTGGTTTAGACCTGGTTCAGTCCTGGTTTAGGTAAAAGGAGCTGAAGGAGGAGAAACATGTGAATGAAACAAACAACTCCAGGTCTGATTTTGTGTTTTTGAGGAGAAAACGACAAATTATTTGAAATGAGTTTTAGAAAATATAATTAAACCGTTTCTTAAGTAAATTAATAAAAGCGGTGAGAGACGTGTGGGTGGAGGTCCTTCCTGGTGGAGGTCCTTCCTGGTGGAGGTCTGCAGATGGATCCTGGACACTCGTCTGTCAGAAAACAGAGGAAGGTTTTGTGTTTTGGATATTTAGAATTAAATTAAAGCCTGTTTACTTTCAGAATTACCTCAAACGTATTATTTTGTTTGTACTTTTAAAAATACTAGAGATAAAAGTTTTCCCCGGCGCACAAACACTGCGCCTCATCTCCATTTAAAACAGCTTAATTATAAAAGTCTCCGTAAATCCGGCGCGCACGAACGCCTCACGCTTTGATGCTCCGGTGACGACGCGTTTGGGACGGTCGGAAAAACAAACGCCGTGTTTTTGTTTTTAATGGGCTCAGAGTTGGTTTGAAAGACGAGAGGAGATGGAGAGAGTGAGTGACAGACGACAGGAGGAACCAAACTGTACAAATATACACATATATACGGTAAAAGTGTACGAGGGGAAATACACGGAACGTTCACGTCGTTTGAGAGGTGGGGAAGTGTCCTGCTCTTGGACAAAATTACAGAATGGTTCGTTTGAAGTGGGATTCAAACCAACAACCTTCATGTTTTCTAATGTACAGTGTAGTTTTCAGAATTATTCAAATCTAAATCCACTTTATTTCTACACAGGGATCAGAAAATGAAGACAACAAAAAGGTAAATTCCTAAAATGTGATCATATCAGTCCTAAAACAATCAAATAAAAACAAAACCATAAAAATCATAAAATAGCAGTAAATAAATAAATAAAAGACACGGAGGACCAAACAACTCTCGCGGTGTTAAAAGCCACAGAATAAAAGTGGGTTTTAACTCTCCACTAGGGGGAGCTGTTCGGACGTGGGGAGCAGATCGTTCCAGAGTTTGGCGTCACAGAGAAGGTCCCGTCCCCATGGGTTTAAGTCTCGTCTTTGGCCCCACGAGCTGGAGCTGGACCTCGGACCTCAGAGCTCGTGGGGGAGTAAATCTGGATGAGGTCCGAGACGTAACGTGAGGCCGGTCCGTTTAAAGCTTTAAAAACAAACAATAAAATCTTAAAATCAACTCTAAAACGAACTGGAAGCCAACGCAACGACGCTAAAATCGGGTAATGTGCTCACATTTTTTGGAATTTTGGACCGACTGTGAGTGAGAAAGTGTCGGAGAAAAGAGACATACTCCCTCCAGTGTGTCCTCCCAGCGGGGCTTCAGACCAGATGCCCTCCCTTCAGCTGCTCCTCTCCACGTGGAGGAGCAGTGACTCTACTCTGAGCTTGTCTCATGTGACTGAGCTCCTCCTCCTCTCTCTGAGGGAGCACCTGTGGCGCCCCCTGTGGAGGAAACTCATTTATTTGTCCATCGGTGGTGCCACGTTAGCAAGAAGTTCCTGGTTCGACTCCCAAGCCTTTCTGTGTGGAGTTTGCATGTTCTCCCTGTGTCTGAGTGTTGTACTTTTTTAATTGTATTCTTTAATTATTATTATTATTATTATTATTATTATTATAATTATTATTATTATTATTACACTAAGACACTGAAGAACGGGTCAAATGCAGGACACATTTCACAGGGACCTTAACACTGATCAGTTATTTCTCAGTCATGAAGAACTGGGCCGTCATGTTCAGTGTTTCTGTAATTAAGAATAAATCAGAGTTACAAATCATTAAAAATCAATAAAAATAATAAAAAATCATTATCAGTAAAAGTTTAATATATTTAATTTGACACAAACAGGTCACAGATTTAAAAGGCCCAAAAACTGTTTCTCTGTCCTGATGTCGTTTCCTCGTCACAAACACAACAACACAACACAACAACACAACACAACAACACAACACAGCAACACGGCAACACAACACACACCTGGAGTTGTGTTTTGTTTCATTCACATGTTTAACACACAAACTCTGCAGATTTAGGCTGAGTTCTTCTCTCAAACTGAAAACACTCTGTTCCACCTTGTGATGTCATCATGTGGTGATACAGGAAGTGCTCCACTGTGTTTTTAAACTCCACACACCTTCACTAGAATCATTTGGATCATTTCAGTCTTAGAATTTCTGATCTCGACTGAACTAAAAGTGATGCTCGCCACATGTCACATGGTTTAGTCCTCTTCTGTCCTGGTTTAATTCTGGTTTAGACCTGGTTTAGACCTGGTTTAGTCCTGGTTTAGTTCTCTTTTGTCCTGGTTTAGTTCTGGTTTGGTTCTGGTTTAGACCTGGTTTAGTCCTCTTTTGTCCTGGTTTAGTTCTGGTTTAGTTCTGGTTTAGACCTGGTTTAGACCTGGTTTAGACCTGGTTTAGACCTGGTTTAGTTCTCTTTTGTCCTGGTTTAGTTCTGGTTTAGTTCTGGTTTAGACCTGGTTTAGTCCTGGTTTAGTTCTCTTTTGTCCTGGTTTAGTTCTGGTTTAGTTCTGGTTTAGACCTGGTTTAGTCCTGGTTTAGTTCTCTTTTGTCCTGGTTTAGTTCTGGTTTAGTTCTGGTTTAGACCTGGTTTAGACCTGGTTTAGACCTGGTTTAGTTCTCTTTTGTCCTGGTTTAGTTCTGGTTTAGTTCTGGTTTAGACCTGGTTTAGACCTGGTTTAGACCTGGTTTAAAAAAAAACCAAAAAGTTAAAAGTGTACTTTATTGTCAATTCACTATGTAACAGACATTACACAGAGGACTGAAATTGCGTTCCACCGGACTCCAAATGTGCAATTGAACTAAAAACACACACACACATACGCGCGCACACATACACACTCATGACATAAAGTGTACACATGCATCAACAGTAAATAGACGTAGACAAACAGGCAAGCATATGCTCTTCCAACAAGAAGGAAGCTTGAGGTGGAATGTGATGTGCAATATGGAAGGTGCAAAAAATGAAAGTGCAATTTCAATTGTAAAGTGCGAGAGCGCTAAGCTGCCTGGACATTATTGTATGTGAGATTGATTTGGATGTCACTAACAATAACAAATGTTCATGGTATCTTCTTCAGTGTGTTGATCAGCCTGATGGCTTGTGGAAAGAAGCTGTTTCTGAGTCTGCTTGTGTGGCACCGCATGCTGCAGTGCCGCTTTCCGGATGGAAGGAGGGAGAACAGTTTGTGTGCTCGATGGGTAGTGTCCTTGATGATACTGATGGCTCTGTTGGAGCAGCGTGATGTGTATAAGTCCTGGATGGCTGGTAGGGGTGATCTGATGATCTTTTCAGCAGTCCTCACCACCCTCTGTAGAGCCTTCCTGTCCGCCGCCGAGCAGCTGCCGTGCCAGACAGAGAGGCTGCTGGTGAGGATGCTCTCAATAGCACCCCTGTAGAAGGTGATGAGAAGTGGGGAGGTCCGCTCTCTTCATCCTGTGCAGGAAGTGAAGGCGTGTCTGTGCTTTTTTGACCAGGGAGGTGGTGTTTGTGGTCCATGTGAGGGTGTCTGTGATGTGCACTCCCAGAAACTTGGTGCTTTCCACAGACTCCACGGCACTGCCATTGATTGTGAGTGGGGTGTGTGTACTGTGTTTTTTCCTAAAGTCCACAATTATTTCTTTTGTTTTGTTGACATTGAGCTGTAGGTTGTTCCTGTCACACCAGTTGATGAGTCGATGTACCTCCTCTCTGTATGCCGAGTCATCATCGTCACTGATGAGGCCCACCACTGTTGCGTCATCAGCAAATTTGATGATGTGATTCGATGTGAATCTGGCACAGCAGTCGTGGGTCATCAGTGTGAACAGCAATGGAGACAGCACACATTCCTGGGGAACCCCGGTGTTAATGATGGTGGTCTCTGAGGAGTTTTTACCGACTCTTACTGTGGTCTGTTGGTGAGAAAGTCCAGTATCCAGTTGCATAATGAAGTACTGATGCCTAGTGTACTCAGTTTGGTCACCAGGTGTTGTGGGATGACCGTGTTGAAAGCGGAGCTGAAGTCAATGAACAGCATCCGTACGTGACAGTTTTTGTTTTCCAGATGAGCCAGGCATAGGTGGAGTGCTGTTGCTATGGCGTCATCAGTGGAGCGTTTGGGGCGGTAAGCAAACTGGTATGGATCTAGAGTAGTGGGAAGGCTGGATGTTATATGAGCCTTGACCAACCTTTCAAAGCACTTCATCATAATTGGGGTGAGTGCTATGGGTCTGTAGTCATTTAGTGATGAAGCTGGGGATTTTTTCGGCAGCGGTATGATGGTGGTGGTTTTGAAGCTCTCTGGAAGGATGGCTTGGCTCAGAGAAATGTTGAAAATGTCTGTGAGGACATCTGTGAGTGAGTCTGCACAGTCTCTGAGCACACGCCCAGGTATGTTGTCCGGACCAGCAGCTTTCCTGGGGTTCACCTTGAGTAGGGTCCTCCGTACGGCCGCTGGGTCCAGTTGGAGTGCTGTGTTGTCTGAGCCGTTGGGACTTTTGTCGGTGTGGTGGTGTTGTTTTCTTCAAACCGGCTGAAGAAGATGTTTAGGGAGTTGAGGAAGTCTGTGTTATCCTCGCACAGCAGGGGGTTGGTTTGTAGTCTGTGACTGACTGGATGCCTTGCCACAGTCGTCTGGGGTCTTTTGTGTCCCTAAAGTGAGAGTGGATTTTCTGTCCATAGGCCCGCTTGGCTGCTCTCACGCCCCGGTGCAGGTTGGCCCTGGTTGATCTGAGGGCGTCCTTGTCCCCGTGCTTGAAAGCAGCATTGCGGAGCGTTAAGGAGCTCCCGTAACTCCTTGGTGAACCAAGGTTTGTCATTTGCTCGTACAGTGACATTTTTGGTGACAGTAACATCGTCCATGCATTTGGATGTGTATCCAGTCACAGACTCTGTGTACTCATTGAGGCTGATGTGCTGGTTGGTAGTGGCTGCTGAAAACAGACCAGTCTGTGAGGTCAAAGCAGTCCTGAAAAGCTGAAGTGGCTCCTTCTGGCCATGCCCTGATCTGCTTCACAGCTGACTTGCTCCTAGTTAGCAGTGGTCTATAGGCTGGAATTAGCATTACAGAGAGATGGTCTGAGCTCCCCAGGTGGGGGTGGGGAACAGCTCTGAACGCTTGTTTGATGTTTGTGTAGACCTGGTCGAGAGTGTTCTCTCCCCTCGTCGCAAAGTTCACGTGTTTGTGGTAGTGTGGAAGTACAGTCTTTAGTTTGGCCTGGTTAAAATCGCCCGCGATTATGCAGACTGAGTCCCGGTTTGAGTCCTGTAGCGAACTCACAGACACACATACACAGATACAATGTGGCCAGCGCGTCCTTAGTGTTTGCGCTGGGGGGAATATAAACAGCTGTGATGTTGATGGCAGAGAATTCTCTTGGCAAATAAAATGGGCGACATCTAAGCGTTAGGAATTCAATGTCCACAGAGCAGTGACTTGAGACAACTACAGCGTTTGTGCACCAGCTGTTGTTAATAAAGATACACACACCACCTCCCCGAGATTTACCGGTGCTGGCGTGGTCCCAGTCTGCCCGAAATGTTGTTAGTCCATCCACCTGGATAGCGCTGTCCGGAACGGTGTGGTTGAGCCACGTCTCGGTCAGAATGATGGCGTTGCAGTCTCTCACCCTTCTCTGTGTAATTAAATCCAGTTTGAGGTAGTCCAATTTTTTTTCCAGTGAGCGAACGTTGGATAGCAGAATAGATGGAAGTGCTGTCCTGTGAGGGTTAGCTTTTAGCCTAGCGCTGATACCAGCTTGACAGCCCCGCTTGCGAGGTCTAGCGCATCATTGCGGCGCATGCTAGCTCCCACACACCACTGGTCTGGCCGGCGCAGGATGCCTAGCTCGTTTTGCGGTCCAAGACTAGATTAACTCCTGAAAGATTTTTTGTGGAGTTGTTGTGTTGTAGTCTAAGTAGTGAGCTCCTATTGTAGGTGATTCTTGCCGAAGATTGCGACGGTACAGACGATATATTTAGCATAAAACGCACATCACTATCGGGAGCTGGTGTGGCCGCTGCCGTACAGGGCGCTGCCATCTTTGTCTTAGTCCTAAAATAATAAATAATAATAATGCATCAGTTTTATATAGCGCTTTTCTGGACACTCAAAGACTCTTTACAGAACATTATTCATTCATTCCACACCCAGTGGTGGTAAACTACTATTGTAGCCACAGCTGCCCTGGGGCAGACTGACGGAAGTGAGGCTGCCAATCTGCACCATCGGGCCCTCCGAGCACCACCATCACTCACGCACACACCACTTTCATACCAGTCCTGGTTTAGTCTCAATTTAATCTCTGTTTAGTCCCAGTTTAGTCCTGGTTTAGTCCCAGTTTAGTCCCAGTTTAGTTCTGGTTTAGACCTGGTTTAGATCCGGTTTTGTCCTGATTTAGTGCCGGTTCAGGTAAAAGGAGCTGTTCACTTGAAAACTACCACTTGATGACATCACAAAGTGGAGCAGAGCGTTTGGAGCTTTGGAGATGTAGACAGACGAATAATAAAGAGTTCCTCAAACATGTGAATGAAACAAACACAACTCCAGGTGTGATTTTGTGTTTTTGAGGAGGAAACGACATTTAAACACGTCTTAAACCTCACAGGAGTCAGTTTTGTGTGATATAAAACCTTTAAAACACACAGTTGCACACAGTCCTTTTAAAACACACATAGCTGCAGAAACGACATGGTAAAAACATGTTTCCCTCGCTCTCTCTGCTCTCGTCTGTTAAACGTGTGAAGACTTTTCTATTTTTATCTTTTTCATTACGGCAGCTCCTGTAGGCCGTGTTTAAATGGACTCAGATCTGCGGCTCTGAGTGTGACCGCCGGATTACGATTCTTTCCTTTGTCCTTTTTTTTTTCTTTTTTTTTGAAACTTCACTTTGAGTTTGTGATCTGGGAGCGCAGACGATCTGAGCTAAAAACGCCGTGTCCTGATGAGAAAGGCCACAGGAGTAATTACACGAGTGGACCCCCGGGAGGCGCTGTGAGCGGAGCGCGCGCAGGGAAATCAACACGGTCTCGAATATCCACCCAAAGTAGGTCTGTTCCTCTGGCCTCGGGTTTCATCATTTCACTGGATTAGAGCAGACACGCGCTCCCTGTGTGACGGCGGCAGAGTGGTTAGCCCGTCTCCTCCGCTCAGTGAGGAGGCAGTGGGTTAGACTACCATGCTAACAACACATTTCCTGTTTCTCGGAACACAGCACTTAAAAACTTAAAAACACTTAAAAACACAGACAAAGGCGTGAAGATGTGGTCCACGGTTTTACTTTTTGGTTTTCAATAGTTACAAAAAACATGCAGGTGCCAAAAGTGCAAAGTGCAACATGGTAGTGACGCGGCGTTCAGTATCGAGGCTTCGAAGCGTGTGCGGTGTACGGGAGGGGGCGTTTCCGTGACGCGTATCGAGGCTCGCTTCATTTAGGGGAGGAGCTGAAAATGATGACGTCAGAAGCCTCGCTGCCCCACTGTACCACGTGACTGATTCAGGAAGTGCTTCGGATTTTGCCCCAAGTTTTGACAGCGAAATAAACCCCTCAGGCTCAAAATTTAAAATGTGGGTGTTTGATGGAGAGATGTGGACAGTGAGAGTCTGGAGAGTTTGGAGACAGTCTGGAGACAGTTTGGACAGAGCTAGAGACAGTTTGGACAGAGTTTGGACAGAGTTAGAGACACAGACTTTCTCCAAAATGCCACACTTCAAATTCCAGTAGAGGTCGCACTAGAACAAATGAAGCTTCCAGAAGCTTTGAGCTGGAGTGAAGCAACTGGATGAAAGGCTTCAGTGCTTCATGAAGCTTTTATCTGCTCTGTCTGGGTAAAACTACAACAGCTAAAACAGAGATGGTACAAAATGAACGTTATCTTAAAACACTGCCCTAACGCTCCATAAAAACCCCAACTATATACATAAAAACCCTAAAACCAAACACCAAGTAAACTTTAAAACCCATAAACCCATAAACCAGTAAAACACCAGTCCCACCACACCTGTACAGGACATCACACTTGGTCCAGCCCGGAACCATAAAAGGGGGAGCTTGTTTCTGGGGGACTCTTTTAGGACCTGGACAGAAGAAAAAGGAGGTAAGTACGAATCAAAACACCACACCATTTATTAAAACACCAAAACATTTTTTAAAACTAGTGATGGGCAGATAAAAGCTTCATGAAGCACTGAAGCCTTTCGTCCAGTTGCTTCACTCCAGCTCAAAGCTTCTGGAAGCTTCATTTGCTCTAGTGCGACCTCTACTGCAGTTAATGATCGTTTACAGTGAGGTGAGGGGGTTGGGGTTTGGACAGTGATTGTGTTTTTGTAACGTTGAGCTGAATCCATTCTCTCCAAACTCTGTCCAAACTGTCTCTATCTCTGTCCAAACTGTCTCTATCTCTGTCCAAACTGTCTCTAACTCTGTCCAAACTGTCTCTAACTCTGTCCAAACTGTCTCTATCTCTGTCCAAACTGTCTCTATCTCTGTCCAAACTGTCTCTATCTCTGTCCAAACTGTCTCTATCTCTGTCCAAACTGTCTCTAACTCTGTCCAAACTGTCTCTATCTCTGTCCAAACTGTCTCTATCTCTGTCCAAACTGTCTCTATCTCTGTCCAAACTGTCTCTAACTCTGTCCAAACTGTCTCTATCTCTGTCCAAACTGTCTCTATCTCTGTCCAAACTGTCTCTATCTCTGTCCAAACTGTCTCTATCTCTGTCCAAACTGTCTCTATCTCTGTCCAAACTGTCTCTAACTCTGTCCAAACTGTCTCCAAACTGTCTCTAACTCTGTCCAAACTGTCTCTAACTCTGTCCAAACTGTCTCTATCTCTGTCCAAACTGTCTCTAACTCTGTCCAAACTGTCTCTATCTCTGTCCAAACTGTCTCTATCTCTGTCCAAACTGTCTCTAGCTCTGTCCAAACTGTCTCCAAACTGTCTCTAACTCTGTCCAAACTCTGTCCAAACTGTCTCTAACTCTGTCTCTATCTCTGTCCAAACTGTCTCTATCTCTGTCCAGACTGTCTCCAAACTGTCTCTATCTCTGTCCAAACTGTCTCTAACTCTGTCCAAACTGTCTCTATCTCTGTCCAAACTGTCTCTAGCTCTGTCCAAACTGTCTCTGTCTCTGTCCAAACTGTCTCCAAACTGTCTCTAACTCTGTCCAAACTCTGTCCAAACTGTCTCTAACTCTGTCTCTATCTCTGTCCAAACTGTCTCTATCTCTGTCCAAACTGTCTCTAGCTCTGTCCAAACTGTCTCTATCTCTGTCCAAACTGTCTCTATCTCTGTCCAGACTGTCTCCAAACTGTCTCTATCTCTGTCCAAACTGTCTCTATCTCTGTCCAAACTGTCTCTATCTCTGTCCAAACCGTCTGTCTCTGTCCAAACTGTCTCCAAACTGTCTCTAACTCTGTCCAAACTGTCTCTAACTCTGTCCAAACTGTCTCTAACTCTGTCCAAACTGTCTCTATCTCTGTCCAAACTGTCTCTATCTCTGTCCAAACCGTCTGTCTCTGTCCAAACTGTCTCCAAACTGTCTCTAACTCTGTCCAAACTCTGTCCAAACTGTCTCTAACTCTGTCCAAACTGTCTCTAACTCTGTCCAAACTGTCTCTAACTCTGTCCAAACTGTCTCTAACTCTGTCCAAACTGTCTCTAACTCTGTCCAAACTGTCTCTAACTCTGTCCAAACTGTCTCCAGACTCTCACTGTCCACATCTCTCCATCAAACACTCACATTTTGAATTTTGAGCCTGAGTGGTTCATTTCGCTGTTAAAACTCGTGGCAAAATCCGAAGCACTTCCTGAATCAGTCACGTGGTACAGTCGGGCAGCGAGGCTTCGGACGTCATCATTTTCAGCTCCTCGATACGTATTTCAAGCGTCGATACTGAACGCCACATCACTACATAACATTTTTTAAACCCAGTTACGTGCCGTGTCTTTTGTCATACGTGCAGATGTTTAAAGTGCTGTGTTCGATCAAATGTGCAGTGATTTAAAGTGTTTTGGTGAAGGTGCTGAGTGTTTCTTATGACGGGAATAACGGCCGTCGTTATTGTTCCCAACATACCGTTACTCACGCCGTTACTGTCCCCGACACGCCGTTACTGTCCCCGACACGCCGTTACTGTCCCCGACACGCCGTTACTGTCCCCGACACGCCGTTACTGTCCCCGACACGCCGTTACTGTCCCCGACACGCCGTTACTGTCCCCGACACGCCGTTACTGTCCCCGACACGCCGTTACTGTCCCCGACACACACCGTGACTCACAGACACGGCACGGCAGCTCATGCACACGGGGCACACACAACTTCACTATACAAGCTGTGTGTGTGTGTGTGTGTGTGTGTGTGTGTGTGTGTGTGTGTGTGTGTGTGTGTGTGTGTGTGTGTGTGTGTGTGTGTGTGTGTGTGTGTGTGTGTGTGTGTGTGTGTGTGTGTGTGTGTGTGTGTGTGTGTGTGTGTGTGTGTGTGTGTGTGTGTGTGTGTGTGTGTGTGTGTGTGTGTGTGTGTGTGTGTGTGTGTGTGTGTGTGTGTGCACTGATGTCACTCATACGAGGAAAACGGTGAATAAACTTCGCTCTAAAACATACGGCGAATCTGCGCTCGCCTTCAGTAAAGACTGTGGACATGTTTTCTCCCACCCCATTCCACAGACTGACCTGAGCTCGAGGTGGAGAAAACCCGGTTTATTCTGGTCTTAACCCGAGAGAACTGGTCACAAAAAGAAATACAATAAAAAAAAAAAAATTAAAATTAATGTCGTACTTCACAATACATTCATCCATCCATTTTCTTCCGCTTATCCGGGGTCGGGTCACAGGGGCAACAGTCTAAGCAGGGACTCCCAGACTTCCTTCACCCCAAACACTTCCTCCAGCTCCTCTGGGGGGACCCCAAGGCGTTCCCAGGCCAGCCGAGAGGGATAGTCCCTCCAGTGTGTCCTGGGTCTTCCCCGGGGCCTCCTCCCGGTGGGACATGCCTGGAACACCTCCCAGAGAGACGTCCAGGAGGCATCTGGAACAGATGCCCTCCCCTCAGCTGCTCCTCTCGACGTGGAGGAGCAGTGGCTCTATTCCGAGCTCATATCGGCGATCTTGTCCTTTCGGTCATTACCCAAAGCTCATGACCATAGGTGAGGGGAGGAACATAGACTGACGGTAAATCGAGAGCTTTGCCTTTCGGCTCAGCTCCTCTTCACCACAACGGTCCGATACAGCGACCACATCACTGCCGACGCTGCACCGGTCCACCTGTCAATCTCACGCTCCATCCTCCCCTCACTCGTGAACAAGACCCCGAGATACTTGAACTCCTCCAGTAGTTTCAATACATGAAAACTTAAATTTCAGGAAAATAAAAGTACACAAACCTCATGAGTTGACGTCCCCAAGGGGCTAACTGCTCATCCAGGGCCTCAGTACGATTACTTTCATCAAATAGCAATAAAAATATCAACATTTGTTCGTTATTACATTTTTACCTCATTTCTTATAATCTTACCGGAGATTTTCAAAACGTGGCTGTAGCAGAGCGCTGATGGTTCTGAGTTTGTTCACTAGATGGCGTAAAAGTAAAATGTGAAGGATAAACACTACATTAAATGCGTAAATATTAGGGACTGTAACACAAAGAGCCAATCAGGAGTGAGTTTGCTGATGGTAACGCGCCTTTCCCGCTTAGCAACGCTGTCAATCAAGTCTGTTGCTAACGCTAGTGGCGTGACCGCAGAGAAAGAAGGCGTCTGATTGGTCAGTTATTAATGTTCAGATCTGGATTTAGGGACAAAATAACAAAATAAAAACCCCAGGATCATGTAGAGCAGGTCCATACGAACATTTTAAGACCAAAATGAGGAGCCTGACAGAGAGAGGAGGGACTGTTTTTCAATAAAAAGTGAATTGGAGCCAGAGTCAATGGAACCGAATCACACCAGTGCTCACTTCCTGTTTGGAACGTGGCGTCTAGCGGTTTAGCTCTGTCCATTTACATATACAAGTACAGAGTGTCCCCCACCCTCCCATCCCTGCTTCTGCTGCTCGCTCTCTTTCTCACTCTTCTCTCATTCTCTCACACTCTTTCTCTCTCGCTCTTTCTGTCTCTTTCTATCTGTCTCTTTCTCTTTATCTCTTTCTCTTTCTCACACTTCTCTTTCTCTCTCTCGCTCTTTCTGTCTCTCCCTCTTTTTTTCTTTCCCGCTCTTTCTTTCTCTCTCCCCTCCTCTTCCTCCCTCTCTCTCCTCCTCCCTCTCTCTCCTCCCTCTCTCTCCTCCTTCTCTCTCCCCTCCTCTTCCTCCCTCTCTCTCTCCTCCTCCCTCTCTCTCCTCCCCCTCTCTCTCTCCTCTCACTCTCTCTCCTCTCTATCTTCCCCCCTCTTCCTCCCTGTCTTCCTCTCCCTCCCTCCCTCTCTCCTTCAGGTGTCTCTCCTACAACACTTTCTGTATTTCTGACACAGACGAAGAGCGTAAATTACCTCCTCTTCCTCCTCCTCTTCCTCCTCTTTCTCCTCTTCCTCATCTGGAGATCTTTGTTCTGTCACTCAAGTCTGAAGCAGAAAATACAATTCAGCGACAACGAGCACGATGAATCCTCTGACCCTCTGCTCCTCTGACCCTCTCTTCCTCTGACCCTCTCTTCCTCTGACCCTCTCCTCCTCTGATCCTCTCTTCCTCTGACCCTCTCTTTCCTCTGACCCTCTCCTCCTCTGACCCTCTCTTTCCTCTGACCCTCTGCTCCTCTGACCCTCTCTTCCTCTGACCCTCTGCTCCTCTGACCCTCTGACCCTCTCTTCCTCTGACCCTCTCTTCCTCTGACCCTCTGCTCCTCTGACCCTCTGACCCTCTCTTCCTCTGACCCTCTCTTCCTCTGACCCTCTCCTCCTCTGACCCTCTCCTCCTCTGACCCTCTCTTCCTCTGACCCTCTCTTCCTCTGACCCTCTCCTCCTCTGACCCTCTCCTCCTCTGACCCTCTCTTCCTCTGACCCTCTCTTCCTCTGACCCTCTGCTCCTCTGACCCTCTCTTCCTCTGACCCTCTCTTCCTCTGACCCTCTCCTCCTCTGACCCTCTCCTCCTCTGACCCTCTCCTCCTCTGACCCTCTCCTCCTCTGACCTCTGACCTCTGTCATTTGTTTCTGGAGTAAAATCATTCAAGTCTCTGCAGCGACTCTCCTGACTGGACTGACTGGACTGACTGGACTGACTGGACTGACTGGACTCGGTGTCTCGTGTCCCTCTGGAGACTCGAGCTCTTCTTCTCTTTTCCTTTCGGAGCGTCACAAAGTGAAGCTGGAGGTGAGATCTTCTTCTTCTCTTAAACTCTTTCCTTCGTGGAGAACGGTCTGGCTCCCACAGATGGCCTCACAGTGCGTTTCTTTGTGTCTGGGTTGCCAGATAGGGCGCTCTCCCACGCGCTCCCAGCCTCAGCGGGCGTCATGGCGGATGCGTGCGGAGGTGGCGGGAGCGGCGGGCGCGTTTTCGGCGTGGCGTGTTTTCGGCGGAGCGTTGCCAGGTTTGGTGCTCGGAGGCGAAGCGTGTGAGCCGGAGGTGGGAGGTCCCCGCTGAGACGAGCACAATCTGGCAACGTGCGGCTGCCAGTCCCCTCCCCCTCAAAAACACACTCCGAACATGTTTCTTTAGGTGTAGGCTTTGTGTCAGATGCCCTCCCATCCTTCTATATCTCTATGTCCTGTTTTAGTCCCAGTTTAGACCTGGTATGGACCTGGTTTAGTTCTGGTCTAAACCTGTGCGTCAGATGCCCTCCCGTCCTCATACGTCCTGCTGAGAGACTGCAGGGAATACCAGGTGCCACAGGGGGGCAGCAGGCGGCTCTAGTGTAAACTGATGGTAGCACTGACCTGCTCCCCCTCTCCAGTTCTTTACCTCCTCTTTCTTTCTTTCTCTTTCTCTCGCTCCTTCCCTCTCTCCCCTTCTCTTTCTCTCTCTCCCCGTGTCTCCTCTTCTCTTCTCTTCTCCACACGCTTCTCTCTTCCTCTCTTCTCCTCTCCTCTTGTCCTCTCCTCTTCTCTCTTCTTCTCCCTTCTCCTCCCTTCTCTTCTCTTCTCTTCTCTTCTCTCCTTCCCACGTTTCTCTCCTCCTTGTCTCCTCTCCTCTCTTCTTCTCTCCTTCTCTCTCCCCTTCTCTCTCTCTCCCTCTTGCTGTCTCTTCCCTTCTCTCTTCTCCTTTTCTCCCCACACTTTTCTCCTCCTCGTCTCTTCTCCTCTCCTCCTCCTTTCTTCTCTACTTCTCCTCTTCTCTTCTCCTTTTTGCTACTCTCCTCTTCTCCTCTCCTTCATGCACTTCTCTCCTCCTCTTTTCCTCTCCTCTTCTCCCCACGCTTCTCTCCCCCTCCTCTCTTCTCTACTTCTCCCCCTCCCTCCCCCTCTCCTCTTCTCCTCCAGACACTTCTCTCCTCCTCTCTTCTCTTCTCTCCTCCTCTCTTCTCTTCTCTCCTCCTCTCTTCTCTTCTCTCCTCCTCTCTTCTCTTCCCTTCTCCTCTCTTCTCCTCTCCTCCCCACACTTTTCTTCTCTCCTCCTCTCTCCTCCTTCTCCTCTCCTTCCTTCTCCCCGTCTCTTTCTCCCTCTCCTTCTCTTCCGTTCATCTGAAGTTTGGTGTGAGTCTTTGGCGGCGGCGTCGCTGTGTTTGAGCGACAGCCCCGACATCAGACGCCCAAACTCCGAAAAGAAACGTTTCAAAAAGAGGAAGTGTTTTGGCGTCAAACTCAGAGATGCAGAACGGATGAGGCGTGAGCATCTGGAGAGAGAAGGAAGAGAGGAGGAAGAGAGGAAGAGGAGGAAGAGAGGAGGAAGAGAGGAGAGGAGGAGGAGGAAGAGAGGAGGAAGAGAGGAGGAGAGGAGGAGGAGAGGAGGAAGAGAGGAGGAAGAGAGGAGGAAGAGAGGAGGAGAGGAGGAAGAGAGGAGGAGGAGGAGGAGGAGGAGAGGAGGAAGAGAGGAAGAGGAGGAAGAGAGGAGGAGGAGGAAGAGAGGAGGAAGAGAGGAGGAGAGGAGGAGGAGAGGAGGAGGAGAGGAGGAGGAGAGGAGGAGAGGAGGAGGAGAGGAGGAGGAGAGGAGGAGGAGAGGAGGAAGAGAGGAAGAGAGGAGGAAGAGAGGAGGAGGAGAGGAGGAAGAGAGGAGGAAGAGAGGAGGAAGAGAGGAGGAAGAGAGGAGGAAGAGAGGAGGAAGAGAGGAGGAGGAGAGGAGGAAGAGAGGAGGAGGAGGAAGAGAGGAGGAAGAGAGGAGGAGGAGGAAGAGAGGAGGAAGAGAGGAGGAGAGGAGGAGGAAGAGAGGAGGAAGAGAGGAGGAAGAGAGGAGGAGAGGAGGAGGAGGAGAGGAGGAGGAGGAGAGGAGGAAGAGAGGAGGAAGAGAGGAGGAAGAGAGGAGGAAGAGAGGAGGAGGAGAGGAGGAAGAGAGGAGGAAGAGAGGAGGAAGAGAGGAGGAGGAGAGGAGGAGGAGGAGAGGAGAGGAAGAGAGGAGGAGGAGAGGAGGAGGAGAGGAGGAGGAGAGAAGGAAGAGAGGAGGAGGAGGAAGAGAGGAGGAAGAGAGGAGGAGAGGAGGAGGAGGAGAGGAGGAAGAGAGGAGGAGGAGGAAGAGAGGAGGAAGAGAGGAGGAGAGGAGGAGGAGGAGAGGAGGAGAGGAGGAGGAAGAGAGGAGGAAGAGAGGAGGAAGAGAGGAAGAGAGGAGGAAGAGAGGAGGAGGAAGAGAGGAGGAAGAGAGGAGGAAGAGAGGAGGAAGAGAGGAGGAAGAGAGGAGAGGAGGCGAGGAGGAAGAGAGGAGGAGGAGAGGAGGAGAGGAGGAGAGGAGGAGGAGAGGAGGAGAGGAAGAGAGGTGAGGGGAGGAGGGAGGAGAGAGGAAGGAGGAGGAAGAGGGAGTGAGAGTTGAGGAGAGAGGAGGAGAGGAGGAAAAGAGGAGGAAGAGAGGAGGAAGAGAGGAGGAGAGGAGGAGGAGGAGAGGAGGAGGAGGAGAGGAGGAGGAGGAGGAGAGGAGGAGGAGTGGAGGAGGAGAGGAGGAGGAGAGGAGGAGGAGAGGTGGGAGGGAGGAGGAGAGGTGGAGGAGAGGAGGGTGAGAGGAGGTGGAGGAGGAAGAGGGAGGAGGAGAGGGTTGAGGGGGAGGAGGAGAGGAAGAGGGGAGGAGGAGAGGAAGAGGGAGGAGGAGAGTAGAGGGGAGGAGGGAGAGAGAGGAGGCGGGAGGAGGTGGAGGAGGTGGTTGAGGTGGAGGTGGAGAGGTGGAAGATTGGGTGGAGGGAAGTGGGAAGGAGGAGAGGAGAGAGAAAAGGAGGAGGAGGAAGAGGGGAGGAGGGAGAGGAAGAGAGGTGGGGAGGTGTGGGGTGGTGGAAGTGGGGTGGTGGAGTGGTGAGTGGTGGTGGGTTGTTGTGGTGTGGTGGGGTGGTGTTTGTTGAGTGATGGTGGAGTGTGTGGTGGTGGTTGTGTGTGGGTTGTGGTTGTGTGGAGGTTGTGAGGGAGTGTGGTGGAGGTAGGAAGAGAGGAGAGGGAGGAGAGGAGGAGGAGGAGTGATGTGAGGGGTGGGTAGAGTGGTGGAAGGTTGTGGGGAAGAGGGAGGTGGGTGGGGGGGGAGTGTGAGGAGTGTTGGATGGGTGTGAATGAAGAGAGAAGTGAGTTGAGTGTTGGTGGAGAGAGTGTAGAGACGAGGAGAGAAGCGTATGGAGGAGATGAGAGAGAAAAGAGGAGGGAGAGGAGTAGAGATGTGTAGGAGAAGAGAGAAGAGTAGAAGTTCAACATTTGTGAATTTCCCTTCTGGATATTTCATGGGAAAGTCCAACAGGATCAGCAGGGAAATCTGTCCCTTTTCCCTCATCTGGGAGTATGACATCATCACATTCTAGAATCTGAAAACCACCAATACAGGAAGTGCTCCACTGTGTTTTTAAACTCCACACACCTTCACTAGAATCATTTGGATCATTTCAGCTTTGTTCACGCTCACGTCACAAAACCAGGAGATGTTTGGAAACATGTGGATGGCGACTTCCTCTGGCTCTGTTGGGGACATAAACGTATATGAGTGGACAGAGCTAACGCATTAGCCGCCGCGTTCCACACAGGAAGTGCTCCAGGCGGCTCTTCCGGCTCTTCTGACTCTGGCTCCTTTGACTCACATTGGGATCTTGTGGCTCTTCTCTGGACCTGCTGCTGTGGCCTCGGTGTTTTGGTCTTAAATTTTCTTCTGAAGCCGCGACACAGAATCTGGATTTTTTCATTTCTCGATTTTGTTCTTAAATCAAGATCTGAACATAAATAACGGACCAATCAGACGCCTTCATTCCCCGAGGCCCCTCCCACTACCGTTAGCGACAGGTTTGATTGACAGTTGGTGCGTTTCGTTGCTAAGTAAACCCCCTTCATTTTCCGGTGAGAAGGACGGGCACATTTAACGACCTCAGTCCTGATTGGCTCTTGCCGTTGCTATGATACTCGCGGTCGGATTTCCACATATGGACCTGGCTCCAGATTGGCTCCTGTAATCGTAGCAACCGGAGCTTCATTTGGAGCTGAACGCCGTGGTGACGTCACACTCACTTAGGACAGACTGTGGTTGGCGATGGGAACGCTGACAAAATCTGGGAAAACTGAGAAAATGTCCCGGTTTTCTTCATTTAAATGTCACTGTATTTTTTCTTTTTTCCTTTTAAAAATCGCCTGTTCATTTTTGTGTTATAATTTGTATAATTTAATAATAATAATAAAAAACGATGTCACTGTAGCGTTCCGTTATGTTCTGCAGATCAGCAGTTCCATCCAGCTGCCTGTGAGTGAAACTGAAGCTGCGATTAGATTCCCGTCCTCCATGAAAAGCTTCGGCAGGTTGTGAAGACGCTGCTGCTGAATCCACCGTTTTATTGTTTTATCACACGCCCAGAGTCGGGAACTACGCCGGAAGTCGACATCCGCATGATTCCAAACGTCTTCAGGTAAGTGTGAATAGAGCCTATCGCCGATCTCCACTGAACTAAAGGTAAAAGGAGCTGTTCACTTGAAAACTACCACTTGATGACATCACAAGGTGGAACAGAGCGTTTGGAGCTTTGGAGATGTAGACAGACTAATAATAAAGAGAGCAGACCCAAAGACCGGACCCAAAGACCGGACCCAAAGACCGGACCCAAGTAGAGGTAGAGAGATGGGGAGGTAGAGGAGGTAGAGAGGGAGGAGAGAGGGAGGAGGTAGAGAGGGAGGACAGAGCAGTAGGACGGTTCGGTGTAATTGGACCATAAGATGCTCCGGGCCGTTCCGTATTAAAGCTGCTGTTGTTTACACGTCCTTATGCGTCAGATCTGGTACGGCGTCCGCTCTTCTCATTATCCCCAATCAAACCCAGGCCTCTGGAATCAGCGCTTCATTATGTTTGTTTACTCATCAGACTCTTAACGAAGATTTAGAGACACTTCACTAATGAGACCAGATGGACTGAACCAGGTCTGAACCAGGACTAAACCAGGACTAAACCAGGACTAAACTGAGACTAAACCAGGACTAAAACAGGACTGAACCAGGACTAAACTGAGACTAAACCAGGACTAAACTGAGACTAAACCAGGACTAAAACAGGACTGAACCGGGACTAAACCAGGACTAAACCAGGACTAAACCAGGACTAAACCAGGACTAAACCAGGACTAAACCAGGGCTGAACCAGGGCTGAACCAGGGCTGAACCAGGACTAAACCAGGACTAAAGCAGGACTGAACCAGGACTAAACCAGAGCTGAACCAGGACTAAACAGGACTAAACTGAGACTAAACCAGGACTAAACCAGGACTGAACCAGGGCTGAACCAGGACTAAAATACAAGTCTAAACCAGGATAGAACCAGGACTAAACAGGACTAAACTTTAGGCCTAAACCAGGTCTAAGCCTGTACTGAACCAGGACTGGACCAGGTCTTTTATACCTGTACTGGCCTGGAGGGGACAGTGATTGACCTTTGACCTCACTCTGTAGAGTGTGACGTCACCCACAGGTCCGGCTCCAAATGAAGCTCATGGAGGCCAGCAGTTAGAGCGGCCAATCTGGAGCCAGGGCCCATATTTGGAAATCTAACTGCGAAACCAAAGAGCCAATCAGGAGCGAGGCTGTTGAAGGCTTTGTCCACCATGCCTAGCAACACTGTCAATCAAACTTGTTGCTAACGGTAATGGGAGCGACCTCGGGGAAAGAAGGCGTCTGATTGGTCGGTTATTCATGTTCAGATCTGGATTTAGGGACAAAATAGAGAAATAAAAACCCCAGGATCATGTAGAGCAGGTTCAGACCAACATTTAAGACCGGGACCAGACCGGGACCAGACCGGGACCAGACCGGGACCAGACCGAGACCAGACCGGGACCAGACCGGGACCAGACCGAGACCAGACCGGGACCAGACCGGGACCAGACCGGGACCAGACCGAAACCAGACCGGGACCAGACCGAAACCAGACCGGGACCAGACCGGGACCAGACCGGGACCAGACCGGGACCAGACCGGGACCAGACCGGGACCAGACCGAAACCAGACCGAAACCAGACCGGGACCAGACCGGGACCAGACCGGGACCAGACCGGGACCAGACCAGGACCAGACCAGGACCAGACCGGGATCAAATGTTCTAAGTTTGGAGGTGATCTTTGGTGTGAGTCTGAACGAGGACACAGAAACACGAGGGATCAGAACAATTAGAGAGAAAATGAGGAACAGCCCCGGGTCCACCTCCAGAGGAAAGAGAGAAGAGAGGAAGGAGAGGGGAGGAGAGAGGAGGAGAGAGGAGGAGAGAGGGAGCTAGAGGAAAGAGGGAGCTAGAGGAAAGAGAAGAGAAGAGAAGAGAGGAAGGAGAGGAAGGAGAGAGGAGACGAGAGAGAAGAGGGGAGGGGAGAGGAGGGGAGAGAGGAGGAGAGAGGAAAGAGAAGAGAGAGGAAAGAGAAGAGAGAGGAAAGAGAAGAGGGGGAGGGGAGGAGATGAGAGAAGAGGAGAGAAGAGGAGAGGAGAGGGGAGGAGAGGGGAGGAGAGAGGAAAGAGAAGAGAGGGAGAAGAGGGGAGGAGAGAGGAAAGAAGAGAAGAGAGGGAGGAGAGGAAGGGGAGGGGAGGAGATGAGAGAAGAGGAGGGAAGAGGAGAGGAGAGGGGAGGAGAGAGGGAGCTAGAGGAGAGAGGAAAGAGGAAAGAGAAGAGAGGGAGGAGGGGAGAGGAGAGAGGAGAGAGGAGTGGAGAGACGGAGCTAGAGAGAGAGAGAGAGAGAGAGAGAGAGAAGAGAGTGAGGGGAGGAAGGGGAGAGGAGGAGGGAGGGAGGGAGGGAGGGAGAGAAAGAGAGGGGGGTAGAGGGAGGGAGAGAGAGAGAGAGAGAGAGAGAGAGTGAGTCCTGGTTTAGTCCTCATTTAGTCCTGGTTTAGTCCTCGTTTAGTCCTGTTTTAGTCCTCATTTAGTCCTGGTTTAGTCCTCATTTAGTCCTGGTTTAGTCCTCATTTAGTCCTGGTTTAGTCCTCGTTTAGTCCTGTTTTAGTCCTCATTTAGTCCTGGTTTAGTCCTCATTTAGTCCTGGTTTAGTCCTCATTTAGGCCTGGTTTAGTCCTCATTTAGTCCTGGTTTAGTCCTCATTTAGGCCTGGTTTAGTCCTCATTTAGGCCTGGTTTAGTCCTCATTTAGTCCTGGTTTAGTCCTCATTTAGTCCTGGTTTAGTCCTCATTTAGTCCTAGTTTAGTCCTCATTTAGTCCTGTTTTAGTCCTCATTTAGGCCTGGTTTAGTCCTCATTTAGTCCTGGTTTAGTCCTGGCCCCTGTAAAATCCCAGTTTTGGTCCGTCTTGGCTCAAATAAAGCTCACTGTGGATTAATTGTTTTTATAATTGTTTTAATCTCCGGATTCGGCTCCTGGTGGTTTCCATGGCGACGCGCTCCGAGTTTTGTCTCTGGGCCTAAAATAGTCGATAATTATAAATCCACTTTGAGACTGACAGCTCATTAAGTGCAGTAATAGAAGTTTAATTTTCAAACCGGGTCAGACACGAGGAGAAGGACACGGTGTCACCTGTCAAAGAGCGGCCCGGGGGCTGAACCAGGGCCCGGGGACCAGGATCTGAGGCCCTCCAGATGATTCTGTAAAACATCATTTATTTAGACCAACATGTTCCTTTTACTGTTTTGAAAATGCTGAATGTTTTCTTCACTTTTTGACGCTTTGAGTCTCCCCTCCCTTTGCTCTCTGTGCTAAGTCACTTCCCCTTCAGAGCACTACACAATCAGCGTGTCACACAAACACGAGGGATCAGAACAGTTAGAGAGGAAAAGAGGAACAGCCCCGGGTCCACCTCCAGAGGAAAGAGAGAAGAGAGGGACAAGAGGGGAGGAGAGAGGGAGAAGAGAGGGAGAAGAGGGGAGGAGAGAGGGAGAAGAGGGGAGGAGAGAGGGAGAAGAGGGGAGGAGAGAGGAAAGAGAGAAGAGGAGAGAGGGAGAAGAGGGGAGGAGAGAGGGAGAAGAGGGGAGGAGAGAGGGAGAAGAGAGGGAGGAGAGAGGAAAGAGAGAAGAGGAGAGAGGGAGAAGAGGGGAGGAGAGAGGAAAGAGAGAAGAGGAGAGACGGAGAAGAGGGGAGGAGAGAGGGAGAAGAGAGGGAGAAGAGGGGAGGAGAGAGGGAGAAGAGGGGAGGAGAGAGGGAGAAGAGAGGGAGGAGAGAGGAAAGAGAGAAGAGGAGAGAGGGACAAGAGGGGAGGAGAGAGGAAAGAGAAGAGAGGGAGAAGAGGGGAGGAGAGAGGGAGAAGAGGGGAGGAGAGGGGAGGAGAGAGGAAAGAGAAGAGAGGGAGAAGAGGGGAGGAGAGAGGAAAGAGAGAAGAGGAGAGAGGGAGAAGAGGGGAGGAGAGAGGAAAGAGGAGAGAGGGAGAAGAGGGGAGGAGAGAGGAAAGAGAAGAGAGGGAGAAGAGGGGAGGAGAGAGGAAAGAGAAGAGAGGGAGAAGAGGGGAGGAGAGAGGAAAGAGAAGAGAGGGAGAAGAGGGGAGGAGAGAGGAAAGAGGAAAGAGAAGAGAGGGAGAAGAGGGGAGGAGAGAGGAAAGAGGAAAGAGAAGAGAGGGAGAAGAGGGGAGAAGAGGGGAGGAGAGAGGAAAGAGAAGAGAGGGAGAAGAGGGGCTGCCCTTCTCTGCCGTCTTAGAGAGGGGAGGAGAGAGGACAGAGAAGAAAGAGAAGAGGGAGAAGAGGGGAGGAGAGAGGAAAGAGAAGAAAGAGAAGAGAGGAGAAGAGGGGAGGAGAGAGGAAAGAGAGAGAAGAGAGAGAGAGAAGAGGGGAGGAAAGAGGAGAGGAAGAGAGGGAAAAGAGAGAGAGGAGAGAGAGAAGAAGGGAGAAGAGAGGAGAGAGAGTTGCGCCGCTTGTGCGCCGCTCGCGGGAGGAGAGAGGAAAGAGAAGAGAGGGAGAAGAGGAGAGAGGAGGGACAGAAGAGGAAAGGGAGGAGAGATGTTAAATTCTGGTTCAGTCCTGGTTTAGTCCTGGTTTAGTCCTGGTTTAGTCCTGGTTTAGTCCTGGTTTAGTCTTGATTTAGTCCTGGTTTAGTCCTGGTTTAGTGCTGGTTTAGTCCTGGTTTAGTCCTGGTTTAGTCGTGGTTTAGTCCTGGTTCAGTCCTGGTTTAGTCCTGGTTCAGTCCTGGTTTAGTCTTGATTTAGTCCTGGTTCAGTCCTGGTTTAGTCCTGGTTCAGTCCTGGTTTAGTCCTGGTTTAGTCCTGGTTCAGTCCTGGTTTAGTCCTGGTTCAGTCCTGGTTTAGTCCTGGTTCAGTCCTGGTTTAGTCCTGGTTCAGTCCTGGTTTAGTCTTGATTTAGTCCTGGTTCAGTCCTGGTTTAGTCTTGATTTAGTCCTGGTTCAGTCCTGGTTTAGTCCTGGTTTAGTCCTGGTTTAGTCTTGATTTAGTCCTGGTTTAGTCCTGGTTTAGTCCTGGTTTAGTCCTGGTTTAGTCCTGGTTTAGTCCTGGTTCAGTCCTGGTTTAGTCCTGGTTCAGTCCTGGTTCAGTCCTGGTTTAGTCTTGATTTAGTCCTGGTTCAGTCCTGGTTTAGTCCTGGTTTAGTCCTGGTTCAGTCCTGGTTTAGTCCTGGTTCAGTCCTGGTTCAGTCCTGGTTCAGTCCTGGTTTAGTCCTGGTTTAGTCTTGATTTAGTCCTGGTTCAGTCCTGGTTTAGTCCTGGTTCAGTCCTGGTTCAGTCCTGGTTTAGTCCTGGTTCAGTCCTGGTTCAGTCCTGGTTTAGTCCTGGTTCAGTCCTGGTTCAGTCCTGGTTCAGTCCTGGTTTAGTCCTGGTTCAGTCCTGGTTCAGTCCTGGTTCAGTCCTGGTTCAGTCCTGGTTCAGTCCTGGTTTAGTCCTGGTTCAGTCCTGGTTCAGTCCTGGTTCAGTCCTGGTTTAGTCCTGGAGACGATCCTCCGTCTGTGACCGACAGTGTCTGAATATTTGTAGTTTGAGAAACAAGGTTCAGGATACGAAGAAAAACCCTAATCCTGTAGTTTAAACCTCTACATGTGTGTCAGATGCCCTCCCCGTGTGTCAGATGCCCTCCCTGTGTGTCAGATGCCCTCCCCGTGTGTCAGATGCCCTCCCTGTGTGTCAGATGCCCTCCCCGTGTGTCAGATGCCCTCCCTGTGTGTGTCAGATGCCCTCCCCGTGTGTGTCAGATGCCCTCCCCGTGTGTCAGATGCCCTCCCCGTATGTCAGATGCCCTCCCCGTATGTCAGATGCCCTCCCTGTGTGTCAGATGCCCTCCCCGTATGTCAGATGCCCTACAGTTACTTCTACAGTTTCATGTTCAGAGCTCCTGGTTTGTCCTGAACGGGCCTGTGCTGCCCTCTGCTGGGGAAACAACTGTAGAAGAAAATTTTTTGATCAGATTTTGAATTTTAATGTCACTGAATTTCTCACTTTGATTTTTTTTTTTTTTTTACTCTGCAACAACATATTATTCTGAATTTGAGTTGCTGAAATTTTATCTGCTTTTTCAATACGTTTCAAATTCAGTTTATATAAATATATTTTAAAAATCACCTTTTAAATATTCAGTACAAATATTTTCAAGCTTTTAAATTCAACAGAGTAAAATTCAGAGCGTAAAATTTGCAGTGAAAAAAATTTGCAGGAAAGAGCCAAGATTCCAAGGCAGAAGCAATTGATCCAAAGTGATCCAGGAAATGAGGGGGAGGTTCAGTCCTGGTTTAGTCCTGGTTTAGTCCTGGTTTAGTCCTGGTTCTGTCCAGGTTTAGTCCAGGTTCTGTCCTGGTTTAGTACTGGTTTAGTTCTAGTTTAGTCCTGGTTCAGTCTTGGACTAAACCAGGACGTTCTGCTTTGGGAAACATCTTTAACGTGTTTGTGATGACCACCAGATTAGGATTTGTTTTTATCCAAATTAACCTGATCAAACTTTGGGGCAAATCCATTTCACTTCAGTGCAGGAAAACTAAGGTTTTCCGACAGAACATTTCCCTGTTTCTGAAACGAAAGTAAAGCTGACCACGAGCAGGACGCAGATCCGGACTGTAAATACTCAAAGGAACTCTGGTCTGAAGCACCTTTTCTGCAAAAACATCAGAATTCATCTTGACCGCGCAAACGTAATAACCCACCTCCATCATAAACGAGGTAAAAGTGAATATTTAATAAATTTGTGCATTCAAAATTTGGGAAAATTTCATATTCGTAAATACAAATTCTCAAATTCCAGAGCCATATTTAAAATCCATATCCCAGACATTAAGAATTATTTTCACTACACTACTAATACAGGACTATATTCACACTATAATACTCCCTACAACTGTACAACAACTCACCCTTATGTCACAGATAATACTCCCTAACTCTGTCGTGTCAATCATCACATCATTGCACTTTC
Organism: Taenioides sp. WSHXM2023; assembly: GCA_029959045.1. Classification (NCBI taxonomy): domain Eukaryota; kingdom Metazoa; phylum Chordata; class Actinopteri; order Gobiiformes; family Gobiidae; genus Taenioides; species Taenioides sp. WSHXM2023. The sequence goes on from CM057085.1 coordinate 42,309,490, forward strand.
TTGTCTCTTGTTTATACCTGAGTTTTTACATTTTATTTCTTATTTTTCTACATTTACATTTATTTATAGAATTCCGTCTTATTTGACACGTGTCTCTTACTGCACATGTTTACTTATTTAGAATGTGTTATTACCGTTTATATTTTACTCTTTATTATTATATTATAAACACTGACACATGATCATCAGTGCGGAGCGTGAAATCCTTTTATTTGTGAAGAAAACCAGGGGATCTACAAATTCACCCTGTAGATTTTCTTAAATGTTCCACGTGACTTTATTTTCTGCTCTGTTCTCATGTCGTTTCCTCAAACCCTCCTGGAGATGTTTTGTTTCCTTCACACGTTTGAGCGAATGAAACAAAACTAAACTCTGTCTGCATCTCCAAAGCTTTTGAAGTTAGAGATCCCAGAACTCTGAAAAGTACAATTTCTTTAAAAAGTAAATGACTTCTATTGAATTTATGATTAGCATTTTTATTTTTTCTCTTTGTTATTATAATATATTGTGACGTGTTCAAGTGCTTTCCCTTCACGTCCCTCCAGAGCCTTAAACCAAAAAGTGTTAAAACAAACAAAAAAATCTGTTTTCTGTTGTTGCCACTAGAGGGCGCTGTTCCTTTACTCTTCACGCAGGGCCAGTGCTTTTATTTTTTATTTTTCTATTTTTACACATTTAATGAAAATTATTAAAATATATTCAGAATGACAAAGTGAGAAACACAAAAGGTTCGTCATCCGGCACAAACAGGCCGCGGTTTAAAGTTCTTTGACAGGCTGGATCGTTCTTCAGACTAAAACACACTTAAGATCATTATATTTGATTTTTTTTAGGTTTCCAAACTCCTCTAAAACTCCTGATGTCAGAGATTGATTTAACAAATAAAATTATAAGAAAACACCTTAATTTTGTTGAAATCATGTTTTAAATCATATTTAAATGTCAGTGTGGGACTCTCAAACAGAACTCTCGACTTTCTGTCATTTTCAGCACATTTTTCAACTTTTCTTCATAAATTGCTCCTTCATTGGTGTGAAATTCGAATTTATATTTACAACCGGTTTTATCCCACCAGATTAAGAAAATGGAGAATAATCAAAACTGATACAAAGTTCTACCACTACCAAAAACTACCACTTGATGACATCACAAGGTGGAACAGAGCATTTGGATCTTTGGAGATGTGACAGACTAATAATAAATGACTCACTAGAGTGTAATTCAGGAGCTTTAATCCCAGTAAACTTGTCGAACAAATAAATCAGATTTAGAATAAGATGAACCTTTATTTGTCCCAATGGAAATTACAGTGTTGCAACGCAAAGTTGAACAGCAGGAGAATAAGAACGTGCATCAGGATCAAAACGAGAAACGACACTAAAGATTTGTCGCGGAGTAAAGCTACTGATACCTCACAGTGACGTTGCGCTGAGGGTGTTCTACATGTGTCTCTTTGACGGAATGTTTGGCAGTTGCCATGGAGACACAACGCGCAAACAAACGCTGCCAGAAAAGTTTAAGATGGTCTGAAAACTCAAGAGAAAATAATGGATTTAAATTAAAGAGCACATTTTCATTTTTCTGTGATCAGGTGGAGCGTTCATGGTCCCGTTTAGGAGTTTGATTTTCAACTAAAAGGTGAAAACTGTTGGCTAATGCTAATGCTAATGCTAATGCTAGCTTGTGAATGTAATGTTCTTTAGAGAGACGTGTTTAACGGCACAGATCAGCTGAACCTGTTGGAGTTCAGATCAGTCACGTCTTTCTGCTCAGGTTGTGTTAAACGAAGCTCGGCTTAAAGTCTAACGGAGTGTCTCAAACACAGCAGTGCCTCTAGTTAGCGTTACACCCTCAGAGAATGTTGATGAAATCAGCTGCGAAGTATCAATAAGGTAATCGTTTTATTTGGATAATGAGGATTTCTTTGGGACGACAGGAGAAAAGAGTAAAGAGCGTGAGCTGAATATTTGGTATTTTTTGATATTTCTCTGTAAAAAGTCAAATTAAACTCATGAGTCACAAGTTTCATCTGTCGTTATGTAAATTCACTGTAAATTCACTGTTTCCTCGTCCTTTTTCTGCATAAATATTAGTTTTAGATGAGCGCCCCCTGCAGGTGTCGTCTTGTGGGTGCAGTTTGGGTCAGATACAAGAGTTTCGAGAGCTTTTGTCACGCCTTTGAATCTGAACTTTTACCTATGACGTCACAAAAATGGGAAATTCAAAAATCGTATGTTTGACAGGGCTCAGAGTAGGGTGTCCAGACGTCCCTGCTTCCCCGGGACAGTCCCAGGTTTGAGTCCTGTGTCCCCTCTCCCCGCAGATTTATACAAAACCACTGATTTGTCCCAGTTTTATACAAAAAATGTACCTGGTGTCCCTGTTTTTGACCAGGTTGATCTAAACCAGGACTAAACTAAGACTAAACCAGGACTACATCAGGTCTAAACCAGGACTAAAACAGGACTAAAACAGGACTAAAACAGGACTAAACTAAGACTAAACCAGGACTACATCAGGTCTAAACCAGGACTAAACCAGGACTAAACCAGGACTAAACCAGGACTAAACTAAGACTAAACCAGGACTACATCAGGTCTAAACCAGGACTAAACCAGGACTACATCAGGTCTAAACCAGGACTAAACCAGGACTAAAACAGGACTAAAACAGGACTATCACAAGTTTTGACTAATCTGATCCTCGCCAGCAGTAAAAAGGAGCATAAATTGTCATTTGTTGAGCCATTTTCGTCAGAAGTCTCAGATTCTGACTGATGTGAGAATCCACAATGTTACACGGGATTTTCACTATTTTTTTTTTTTATACCAACCGTCCCAACCCGGGTGTGTCCCAGTTTTGAATTTTGTAAATCTGGTCTCCCTGGTTCGGAGGGAGTGAAAGAAACAAAACACAACTCCAGGGATGTTTGTGACGAGGGAACGTTGTTATACGATGGTAGAAAGCTCAAAAAAGTCCGTTTTGCGTAACATGTGCTCTATATACAGCACCGTACAGGCGCCACTGGACTCTTTCAAAGGAAACTCCATAAACCATGATTATAATTACAACAAAAACGGAGAAGAGTATAAATAGAGAAATATTAGTCGTTCTCCATTTTAAAGAGGGAGTATTATACTTCTCCGGGGTTTTAACTGTAACACATCACATATTTACATCACCATGTTCCTTTTATCGTTCTGAAAATGCTGTTTTCACCCAAAACAACGTATTAACATGTTTTATAAGTTTCCCTCTTCTCTTTTCTCCCCATGCTAACTCCCTCCCCCTTCAGAGCGTTCGTCCCGTTAATGAAACTCCTGCATCACATCAGGTTTGTCCAGTTGTTGTGTTCAGTTTTGTCTCATGTTTTTGTGTATTTATGGACAATTGTCGTGTGGAGCCTGGGGGACGGAGGCTTGTGGGCGGAGCCTCGTACAGGAGGGTTTGAATAGGGCCTGGAGAGATCGCTAGATTACTCAAACATGCATGGATGATTTTAAAACCTCGTCAGGCAGGTTTTCGATGAGGGAAGAACATTAAAACATGGGAGAAAGCTAAAAAAAAAAAAAAAATGCACAATACCCCCTCTTTAAATTGTTTACAATATGAAACCACATGGATTAAAACTTAAACATGAAGTTAACTAAAAAATGAAATTTACAAGTTAAAAATATAATACTTAAAGTGGAACTAAACACTACTGTACTAAACTGTATTTGGTGTTTTAATAACTTTGTACTGCTCCATGTTTTTGGCAATTTTAGTGCAAACTCTAGGTACGTTTACAGTTTTCTGGTCAAAATGCTAAAAAAAAAGTCTTTTTGCTGCCTCCAGTGAGCGCTGTGATTTAAAGTACTACATGACATCACACAGAACTGCCCTGATCACAGACAGGTGTTTCTGATACAAACACCTGTCTGCAGGGGCGGAGTTTGAAGTGTGGAAACCTGTTCGACCAATCACACGGCTCCTTATACCTCCAGGCCCCGCCCCTTTTGGCCCCGCAGGCTCCGCCTAGTTTAGCAGCTCTGTTTGAAATGTGGTTGTGGGCGGAGTTAGGTGTTTAGTCCCACTTTAATCTTTCTTTTACATCTGTACAAATGGATATGTTGAAACAAGAAATAAATAAATACAATCTTGGTCAGAACGACACATGATCAGGGGAAATAAGCGGGATTCCAGGCGTTCTGAGTCAGGAGGCGTGTTTTTATGGCGTGTTTTTACAGCGGGACTTGTGGTTTGGGTCACAGAGTCTGGTGGAGCAGGTTTTGGTTCTTCAGGCTCAAAGCTCAAAGTCAAACTCGAGGTCTGATTTCCCCATCTTCTCCCTGTAGACCTCATCAAACGTCTCATTCATGGACACAGTGAAGGCGTCTCTCCAAAGACCAACCCGACCTGGACACAAGGAGCAGAGGAGAAGGTCAGAGGGGGAGAGGAGCAGAGGAGCAGAGGGTCAGAGGAGGAGAGGGTCAGAGGAGCAGAGGGTCAGAGGAGCAGAGGGTCAGAGGAACAGCGGAATAGAGGGTCAGAGGAGGAGAGGGTCAGAGGAGCAGAGGGTCAGAGGAGGGGGTCAGAGGAGCAGAGGGTCAGAGGAGGAGAGGGTCAGAGGAGGAAAAGGGTCAGACGATGCAGATGAGATGATCAGAAGGAACAAAGGACAGGGGCAGATGAAGTAGAGGAGCAGATGGAGCAGAGGAGCGAGTGAGAGGAGGAAAGGGTCGCTCCATCCGACCCTTTCCTCCTCTCACTCGCTCCTTTGGAGGAGGAGCAGAGGATGCAGAGGAGGAGGAGCCTGACCTCTGCACACGGCCATGGCTTCGGAGCTGCAGCACTGTTCGATGAGCTGAGAGCAGCTGTCCACCAGACCCTCGAGCTGAGACTTATCACAGGAGACCCCCAGGAACCGAGCCAGATTTGACACCAGCGTGGACAGGTCCTACAGACGAGGAGGAGGTACAGAGGAGGAGGAGGAGATACAGAGGAGGAGATACAGAGGAGGAGATACAGGGTCACATCTACAGAACCGAGACAAGTTTTACCTTCATTTTTGAGTCCCCCCTCCCTTTGCTCTCTGTGCTAAGTCCCTCCCCCTTCAGAGCTCTATCCCAACACACTCAGTGTGCGTCGCACTAATGAAACTCCTGCATCACATCAGGTTTGTCCAGTTGTTGTGTTCAGTTTTGTCTCATGTTTTTGTGTATTTATGGAGAATTGTCGTGTGGAGCCTGGGGGACGTAGACTTGTGGGCGGAGCCTCGTACAGACTCGTACTGTGGGAGCATGGGAGACGTAGACTTGTGGGCGGAGCCTCGTACAGACTCGTACTGTGGGAGCATGGGGGACGTAGACTTGTGGGCGGAGCCTCGTACAGACTCGTACTGTGGGAGCCTGGGGGACGTAGACTTGTGGGCGGAGCCTCGTACAGACTCGTACTGTGGGAGCCTGGGGGACGTAGACTTGTGGGCAGAGCCTCATATAGACTCGTACTGCTGACCGTAAGGAGGGTTTGAATAGGGCCCAGGAGAGATCGCTAGATGACTCAAACATGCATGGATGACATTAGAACATGACAGAAAGATACAAAAAAAAAAAAAAAGATTTACATTTTTTTCCAAGTTTAGCTGTTTTCTACATTCCCGGTTGTTAATAATTACATCACACTAGGGAAGTCCATAACTGTGCACTGGTCCAAAACGTCTCTAATGTCACAGAAATTATAATTTGAGAAATCAAATATTTAAAAAAAAACACCTTTATTTTGTTGAAATCATGTTTAAAGTGTCAGAAAAACGTGTTTCTTGTGTAAATTGTGCCGAACTTTTGGAACGAGTTCTCCCAGTGTGATGTCATCAGTGTGATGATGTCATCAGTGTGATGATGTCATCACTGTGATGATGTCATCAATGTGACGTCATCAGTGTGATGTCATCACTGTGATGATGTCATCAGTGTGGCGTCATCAGTGTGATGATGTCATCAATGTGACGTCATCAGTGTGATGTCATCACTGTGATGATGTCATCACTGTGATGACATCATCACATTGATGACATCACACTGATGACGTCATCAGTGTGATGTCATCAATGTGATGTCATCACTGTGATGTCATCAGTGTGACGTCATCAGTGTGATGATGTCATCACTGTGATGATGTCATCAGTGTGATGATGTCATCAGTGTGACGTCATCAGTGTGATGATGTCATCACTGTGATGATGTCATCAGTGTGATGATGTTATCAGTGTGACGTCATCAGTGTGATGATGTCATCAGTGTGGGACTCTGCTTCCTGTAATTTTCAACATATTTTTCTACTTTTCTTCACAAATTGCTTCTTGATTTGTGTAAAACTATAATTTATTTTTACAGCAGGTTTTATCCACCGGATCGAGTCAAAATTAGAGGCTCGTCAGAACCTGTCAGACACACTTTAAAGCTGCATTGCGTAACTTTTCTGGTGGAGGGTCTGACGTCAAACGCTTGTCCATGGAGACGTTATTGCTTTGTCTGGAATGTTTCACAGTATGGCATTAAATTATTATTATTATATTATTATATTGTTTATGCTCCGGTTCTGTTTTATCTATTGGTTGGATGAGTAATGGTGTTGATATTGTGTTTTCTCATTTCCCTCTGCACTTTTTCCCTGACGTACGGTTATTTTAGTTTCTCTGGTTTTGTTTTTCTTTCTCTCTGACCTGTTGTGGCTGCGTCCGTCCTCCTCGTTTGTCGTGTTCATCTGTTCTAACGTTGGTTCTGTCAGTAACGTCCTTACAGCGGAGAGTTTGTGGCTGTGGGATGTTTCCATGTCCGTAAGTATTGGTGTTGGTGGTTGGAAGTCGGACTGCAGATGGCGCTGTCGTCCCGCCCCCACAGGTAGAAACGCTGCAAATTTCTCTGATCTGGCCAAGATTTTAAAACTTCTATCAGTTTATTCGTCTTGTTTTCAGATTTATTATCGACTTACTAGTTCTGAATTGGATTAAATCTAGTCTAGAGGGAGTTTATTTTAAGAAAACTTGCCAAATAAAATGATTTTGCTGCATGGACGATCATTTCACTACTTTTAAGTCATTTTCTGATAGATTTAAGTGTTTATATCTTAAATTTGGCCAAGCTTTTTTGCAGTGAAGACGGCGCCAAAACCCGTTTAAATCAGCTGAGCGGAAACGGCACAGAAACATCACATGACCCCGAGGAACAGCGCGGGCAGCAGACGAAACGGTCCGAACGGTCAGGTACGAAAACTAAAAGAACCTGATAACAGAAACTATCAGAAGACCAAATGAACCTCACTGGACTAGAGCTGTTTAATGTCGTACTGTGGAACATTCTGAGCAGTTCTGCACCTTAAGGCGTTTAAGGAGTGTTTTTGGTGTTTGTTCTTTACATTATCCCACAGAGCAGGTGCGTCTATAGGTGAAAACAGGTGTCCTCTGTATATAGGCCGCTCTCTCTGTACATTCTGAGATAAGATAAAGGCACAGACAGACTCAGAAAGCACAGATACGATTCTCTGTACAAAATGATGTTTATGTAACTGTTCTGAAGGACTTACCACAGGACTTTAGACTGAAGGACACACCACACGCCCACTGGAGTCACGAGGGACAGAAAACATGCACAAACAAATATAACAAATCAAATACATGCAAAATAATCACAAAAAAATAAGAAAAACATGTGCATTCACTCTAAGAAACGTCTGACCTCTGAGCTGCAAATGAGAGTTTAAGTTTTTTTTGGCTGGAGGTTCAAATATTTATTTCACTCAATGAAAAGCAAATCCGTTTTTATATTTTCTTTAAAGTTTTTTTTTTTTTTGATTTTCTTTTTGATTTTCTGTCTCTCGATGTTAAAATAAACCGACCATTAAAATTATAGACTGTTCATTTCTTTGTCAGTGGCAAACGTATAATTATAAAAAAAATTATAATTATAATTATAAAATTATAATTATAATTATAAAAAATGTATAATTATTTAAAAAAAATCATAATAATGTTCTATAAATTAAATGCCCGAATGTTCAAATTAATCAAAAAATTGATTCCTGAATAATAAATAAAAAAAAGTTAGATGCCGTACTTAATTGTATTTTTTAATTTTAAGATCCAATTATCTGAATGTCTGGACATTAAATTAATTATTTTAATTGTTTTTAATGTTTTATTTAAATATTACATTTGATATATGTAATTATAACTGTTTGACATGATCTGGACACTCAAATTCAACATTTGTCTTGATCAAAATGCTGTTTTGTATTTTGTATTTTCTTTATACATGTGCAGGACATCGAGTTGTTTGGGTTAACAGCAGAAAATCGAGCACAGCTGCAGCAGAAAAAACAGAAAATAGGGCGTACAATCAGCATTTTCAGACTTATAAAGGCGTATAAATCTGAAACACCTAAAATGTACTTAAAACTTCACTACTTTGCTAACTATTAAATGTTGGCAGCCTACCGCTTTACACTTGTTTTATTCTTTTATTTTGAAACGTCCACTTCCTGTGACCACTTCCCGTGGCAATGTCAGCGCATGCGACGCTCGCACGTTAGATCGCGTCAGCGCCATGTTCAGCGCTCGCGGTCGTCTGGTCGCGGTCCAGGGAACCTTTGTCTCACATTTCACGTTTTCAATTCACTTTATTTACAGCACATTTTATAAACATGAGTTTCCAAAGTGCTGCACAGACAAATGAAGACAATAAAAGACAGTAAATCATAAATAAAAACGATAAATAAAAAGGGTTAAAATGCAAAAAGCTAAAAATGATTTTAAAAAATGAATCAAATCAAATAAAAATTAAATAAAATCAAATAATGTGTTTCAGTGCTGGTTTGGGCCTGACAGGAAAGGAGAAGGAAGCGAGGAAAGAGAAGTGGGACGCGGCCAGGGTCAGGTTGCAGTACCTTATTTAAACAGTAGGAGGACAGCAGGACGCACTCCTTTTATTGTAGTACTTTGTTGTACTTTGGTCGGGTCCACCTCTGCAGACGGCGGGGGGACACAGTGTTCTTCGTGGAAATGATGTCATGAAAAAATGTAGGTGACGTTTCTAAGAACTCTGAACGTAAAGATGATAAAACCGACCCACAACGGCGGCGGCGGCGGCGGCACAGAAACATCCACGTTACATAAGTGTGAAAGCCCCGTGTGAGATAAGATAGAGACACTTCACATCACTGAGTGCGTTTACAGGCACATCAGAATCCCGGTTAAGATCGGGTTTGTTGAATATCCCGTGGTGCATGTGTACGCAGTATTCCGGTTTCAGTATCCCGGTTATGAGAAACTGGGATGTTGTAGCTGGGATATTCGGTAGTAACCAGCAGAGGTGGGACCAAGTTGTTGTTTTGCAAGTCTCAAGTAAGGCTCAAGTCTTTGACCTCAAGTCCGAGTCAAGTCCCAAGTCAAAGAAAGGCAAGTCCAAGTCGGGTCTCAAGTCACTGTCCCATAAGTCCAAGTCAAGTCCAAGTCGAGTCTTGAGTCACTGGCCCATAAGTCCAAGTCAAGTCCAAGTCGAGTCTCGAGTCACTGGCCCATAAGTCCAAGTCAAGTCCAAGTCAAGTCCAAGTCAAGTCCAAGTCAAGTCCAAGTCGAGTCTCTGGCCCATAAGTCTAAGTCAAGTCCAAGTCGTCTGCTTTGAGCTTCCAGTCATTTGCTTTGGTTTTTGCAATTTATATGAATTTTAAACTAGATTGTGCTTAAAAAGTCGAGGTATATTTGTACTTTTCCTTTTTAAATGTCTTGTCAAGATCTCAGTGCGAATCATTACTGTCAGAATAAAAAGAATTCAGATTTAAAAGTGCTAAATAACAGTTATTTTATTTTTATTTTCCCTGTTTTATTGTACTGTACTGCATTTTACTGTATTTTACTGTATTGTACTGCATTTTACTCTAGTACATTTGAGAATACTACATCACAGTACTTCAGTTACACCAAAGTGACAAACAGAGAAGTGGGAGCGACATGTTCCAGTTTGTTCCTGTAAAATTAAGCTCCGCATCAACTGAAAAGAGAAAAGTATTTTCTAAAAACACACATTTTTAGGAGAAACATCAAGTCTTCTCAAGTCACAGGCCTCAAGTCCAAGTCAAGTCCCAAATCACTGACCTTCAAGTCCAAGTCGAGACCTGTTCCACCTGTTTTATTTGTGTCCTTATGTTAAGTTTTGGGTTTCTGTTCCATCTTGGGTAAAGTCAGTGGGAATTTCTTTTAAAATTTCCCTCAGAAAAATCATGTTGTGCATTTTTCAGGGGAAATTCACACTTTTTCTGAATACAATTATTTTGTGAGGGAAGATTTTTATTTTTAAGGCTTCAACAATATCAAATTTATGTTTCGAATACTTTAAAAACACAATCAGTACAATCTAGAACTGCCACTTAGTTGCAATAATCTTCATTATTGTTATTGTTTATTTCTTGTGTTCTTTATTTTAATTTTTTATTTACTTATTTCGAGCCCTTTGTTGAGCTGCTTATACCTTTTTAGTTTTTAATTTGTGCTTTTTATTATTATTATTATTATTTTGTTTTTTTATTTTTATTATTATTTATTTTTATTATTTTCATTATTATTATTATTATTATTTTATTTTTTATTTTTTTTGTATTAAGTACGAGTGGGTGTGGCTGTGACCTGTTTGGGTTTGTCAAAAAAAAAAAAAAAAAAAGTCCAAGTCGAGTCCCAAGTCTTAGTCCATTTTATCAAGTCGAGTCTCAAGTCCAAAAAATAGTGACTCAAGTCTGACTCGAGTCCAAGTCCCCACCTCTGGAAACCGTGATACCGTGGCATGTGTACGCAATATCCCGAACACGGCAACGTAAAGCTGAGCGCGTCCAAAAGACAAACAAACATGGAGGCGGCAAGTTCGAAGAGAAGCTGTTTGTGGAGCGATGAAGAAACGGAATTTTGAATTTTAACCATGAAAGATTTAAATATTTGTAACGCCGACTTATTTAGAACAGAGGTCGACCGATTTCCTGTTCGTACCGTGGAACACTGTGAAAAAAGTGTTAAGATGGTCTGAAAACTCAAGAAGACAGATTTTCAGACAGAGCAGTGCCTACAGTTAGCTTTACGGGCCCAGAGAATGTGCAGAGCAGGTGATCCCTAAGCATTGCGGGACGGGTTTTACCTTGTACATGTCTTCATATTTGAGGAACAGGACGTTTGAGTCTGAACGATGCTCCCAGAACTCCTGAACATGATCGAACCAGGAACCATAGCCCACTGCAACAGAGACCAGAGCAAGAACTAGACCAGGACCAGGACCAGACCAGGACCAGACCAGGACCAGACCAGGACTAGACCAGGACCAGACCAGGACTAGACCAGGACTAGACCAGGACCAGACCAGGACCAGACCAGGACCAGACCAGGACTAGACCAGGACCAGACCAGGACCAGACCAGGACCAGACCAGGACCAGGACCAGGACCAGGACCAGGACCAGACCAGGACCAGACCAGGACCAGACCAGACCAGGACTAGACCAGGACCAGACCAGGACCAGACCAGGACCAGACCAGGACTAGACCAGGACTAGACCAGGACCAGACCAGACCAGGACTAGACCAGGACTAGACCAGGACCAGACCAGACCAGGACTAGACCAGGACTAGACCAGGACCAGACCAGGACCAGGACCAGACCAGACCAGACCAGGACTAGACCAGGACCAGACCAGGACCAGACCAGGACCAGACCAGGACCAGGACCAGACCAGGACCAGGACCAGGACCAGACCAGGACCAGGACCAGACCAGACCAGACCAGGACTAGACCAGGACCAGACCAGGACCAGACCAGGACTAGACCAGGACCAGGACCAGACCAGACCAGACCAGGACCAGACCAGACCAGACCAGGACCAGACCAGGACCAGGACCAGGACCAGGACCAGACCAGGACCAGACCAGGACCAGACCAGGACCAGACCAGGACTAGACCAGGACTAGACCAGGACCAGACCAGGACCAGGACCAGGACCAGGACCAGACCAGGACCAGACCAGGACCAGACCAGGACTAGACCAGGACCAGACCAGGACCAGACCAGGACCAGACCAGGACTAGACCAGGACCAGACCAGACCAGGACCAGACCAGGACCAGACCAGGACTAGACCAGGACCAGACCAGACCAGGACTAGACCAGGACCAGACCAGGACCAGACCAGGACCAGACCAGGACCAGGACCAGGACCAGGACCAGGACCAGGACCAGACCAGGACCAGACCAGGACTAGACCAGGACTAGACCAGGACCAGACCAGGACCAGACCAGGACCAGACCAGGACTAGACCAGGACCAGACCAGGACCAGACCAGGACAGGACCAGGACTAGACCAGGACCAGACCAGGACCAGGACCAGGACTAGACCAGGACCAGGACTAGACCAGGACTAGACCAGGACCAGACCAGGACTAGACCAGGACCAGACCAGGACCAGGACCAGGACTAGACCAGGACCAGGACCAGGACCAGGACCAGGACCAGGACCAGGACCAGGACTAGACCAGGACCAGGACCAGGACCAGGACCAGGACTAGACCAGGACTAGACCAGGACCAGACCAGGACCAGACCAGGACCAGGACCAGGACTAGACCAGGACCAGGACTAGACCAGGACTAGACCAGGACCAGACCAGGACTAGACCAGGACCAGACCAGGACCAGGACCAGGACTAGACCAGGACCAGGACCAGGACTAGACCAGGACTAGACCAGGACCAGGACCAGGACTAGACCAGGACTAGACCAGGACCAGACCAGGACCAGACCAGGACCAGACCAGGACCAGGACCAGGACTAGACCAGGACTAGACCAGGACCAGACCAGGACCAGACCAGGACCAGACCAGGACCAGGACCAGGACTAGACCAGGACCAGGACTAGACCAGGACTAGACCAGGACTAGACCAGGACTCGACCAGGACCAGACCAGGACCAGACCAGGACTAGACCAGGACCAGACCAGACCAGGACTAGACCAGGACCAGACCAGGACTAGACCAGGACTAGACCAGGACTAGACCAGGACCAGACCAGACCAGGACTAGACCAGGACCAGACCAGGACTAGACCAGGACTAGACCAGGACCAGACCAGACCAGGACTAGACCAGGACCAGACCAGGACCAGACCAGGACTCGACCAGGACCAGACCAGGACCAGACCAGGACTAGACCAGGACTAGACCAGGACCAGGACCAGGACCAGACCAGGACCAGGACCAGGACCAGGACCAGGACTAGACCAGGACTAGACCAGGACCAGACCAGGACCAGACCAGGACCAGGACCAGGACCAGGACTAGACCAGGACCAGGACTAGACCAGGACTAGACCAGGACTAGACCAGGACTCGACCAGGACCAGACCAGGACCAGACCAGGACTAGACCAGGACCAGACCAGGACTAGACCAGGACTAGACCAGGACTAGACCAGGACCAGACCAGACCAGGACTAGACCAGGACCAGACCAGGACTAGACCAGGACTAGACCAGGACCAGACCAGACCAGGACTAGACCAGGACCAGACCAGGACCAGACCAGGACTCGACCAGGACCAGACCAGGACCAGACCAGGACTAGACCAGGACTAGACCAGGACCAGGACCAGGACCAGACCAGGACCAGGCCAGGACTAGACCAGGACTAGACCAGGACTAGACCAGGACCAGACCAGGACTAGACCAGGACTAGACCAGACCAGGACCAGACCAGGACCAGACCAGGACCAGACCAGGACCAGACCAGGACCAGGACCAGACCAGGACTAGACCAGGACCAGACCAGGACCAGACCAGGACCAGACCAGGACTAGACCAGGACCAGACCAGGACCAGACCAGGACCAGACCAGGACCAGACCAGGACCAGGACTAGACCAGGACCAGACCAGGACCAGACCAGGACTAGACCAGGACTAGACCAGGACTAGACCAGGACCAGACCAGGACTAGACCAGGACTAGACCAGGACTAGACCAGGACTAGACCAGGACCAGACCAGACCAGGACTAGACCAGGACCAGACCAGGACTAGACCAGGACTAGACCAGGACCAGACCAGACCAGGACTAGACCAGGACCAGACCAGGACCAGACCAGGACTCGACCAGGACCAGACCAGGACCAGACCAGGACTAGACCAGGACTAGACCAGGACCAGGACCAGGACCAGACCAGGACCAGGCCAGGACCAGGCCAGGACTAGACCAGGACTAGACCAGGACCAGACCAGGACTAGACCAGGACTAGACCAGACCAGGACCAGACCAGGACCAGACCAGGACCAGACCAGGACTAGACCAGGACCAGGACTAGACCAGGACCAGACCAGGACCAGACCAGGACCAGACCAGGACCAGACCAGGACCAGACCAGGACCAGGACCAGACCAGGACTAGACCAGGACTAGACCAGGACTAGACCAGGACCAGACCAGGACTAGACCAGGACCAGGACTAGACCAGGACCAGACCAGGACTAGACCAGGACTAGACCAGGACCAGACCAGGACTAGACCAGGACCAGGACTAGACCAGGACCAGACCAGGACCAGGACCAGACCAGGACCAGGACCAGGACTAGACCAGGACCAGACCAGGACTAGACCAGGACTAGACCAGGACCAGGATCAGACCAGGACCAAGACCAAGGGTGCTTTCACACTGACAGCATTTGGTGCGCACCAAATGGCCCATTCGAACCAAAAGTTCTTAGTTCGGTTCGTTTTCGTTAGTGTGAATGCAATCTCGGTACTTTGGTGCGCACCAAATCAACCGGTCCGAGACCGATAAAAAGGGGTGGTCTCGGATCGCTTTATCTGCCCTACTTTGGTACGGTTCATCTGGTGTGAAAGCAACCAAACCAAACTGGACGGAACCGAATGCATTATGGGAATGCATTATGTTTCTGTTTACTCGGTCGCGAGGGCACGTCTCTTCTCCCTGAAGAGGCGTGCAATGCGCCGTCGGCGAGTCGAATAACTTATAAGTTGTCTTTGGAGTCGCAGCCGCGAAACATGTTCGAAATTATTCGAAATTGCAGAAAATTACCGTATTTTCCGGACTATAAGCCGCTACTTTTTTCTCACACTTTGAACCCTGCGGTTTATACAACGATGCGGCTCATATATGGACGGATTATTCTTCTATGAACACAGCGGATGCGCGCGCAGCTTGAGTGCAGAAAGCGCCGCTGTCTGTGCGGTGAACATGGGTTAGGGTTAGTTAGAACACTCGCTAGCGCTGTTGTCAGCACTAAAACAGTTTATCGCTGCGTGATAAAATAAGTTCTGCTGCTAAATGAACATTAGTGAGTGGGATACGTCTTAATGACCCGTATGTGTTAAATGCAGGTGAGGCGTAAATGACGAGACGAAACGTCTCAAACTTCAGTAGCTGGACATCCACTCATACATGATCGATACAACTAACCCCGACCCCCGGGAGAGCCTGAAATCTGTTGAAATCCTACAAGACACTGACATGATACAAGACACTGACATGATACAAGACACTGACCTGATCCCAGACACTGACATGATCCCAGACACTGACATGATACAAGACACTGACCTGATCCCAGACACTGACATGATCCAAGACACTGACATGATACAAGACACTGACATGATACAAGACACTGACATGATCCCAGACAGGACAGCGGCTCTTTCTGCTCGAGACATGCGCAGTAGAGCGCCAGAGCGACTCTCGCGCGTGACGAACTGACTCAACGCAAAAAGACGACAAAAGCTTCAGAGGCAATACAAGCAGATGCTCCGAACTTGAAAACTTCTTGAAGACGTGGACACCTGCGGCTTATAGACAGGTGCGGCCTATATATGTACAAAAATAAAATTCTTTGAAAATTTAGTTGATGTGGCTTATATTCAGGTGCGCTCAATAGTCCGGAAAATACGGTACCTACACGTACAAAATAATGTATGATGATCAGCGCCAGGAGCGCAAGGCAAAGCTGTTCCTCCATGGTGATCGAAAGTGGCGTGTTTTTTAGTCCGGTTCCGGTGACGATGGTCTTCGCGGTCTGTTTTGGTTCGTTTAGAACTCTGCATATGTGAAAGCAAACCGTACCCACGTCTGTTTGCTACATTGGAACATTTTTCTGACTAGTGCGGACCAAAGCAATCGAACCATAGGTGTGAAAGCGCCCTGAAAGCACCCTAAAGAAGGACTAGACCAGGACTAAAGCAGGACTAGACCAGGACCAGACCAGGACCAGACCAGGACCAGACCAGGACCAGGACTAGACCAGGACTAGACCAGGACTAAAGAGGGACCAGACCAGGACCAGACCAGGACCAGACCAGGACTAGACCAGGACTAGACCAGGACTAAAGAAGGACTAGACCAGGACTAGACCAGGACTAAAGAGGAACTAGACCAGGACTAGACCAGGACTAAAGAGGGACCAGACCAGGACTAAAGAACGACTAGACCAGGACTAGACCAGGACTAGACCAGGACCAGACCAGGCTTAGACCAGGACTAAAGAAGGACTAGACCAGGACTAAAGCAGGACTAGACCTGGAGTAGACCAGGACTGAACCAGGACTGAACCAGGTCTAAACCATGTCTAAACCAAGACTAAACCAGAGCTAGTCCTGGTTGATACTTTCAAATACAGTTCGTTTAACTCCAGGTGAAGAAGAACCTTACATTTGTCGTTCATGAACCTTCTGCAGAATTCCTGGAAGGTTCCTCTGTAGCTCATGGTCCTGAGGGAGCGGTGGAACTGGTAATAGGACACCACCAGGTCTTTGGGGTTACGGGCCATGTAGATCACCTGAGAACAGAGACAGGTCAGACCCAGTCCTGGTCCAGTCCTGGTTTAGTCCTGGTTTAGTCCTGGTTTAGTCTTGGTTTAGTCTTAGTTCAGTCCTGGTGTAGTCCTGGTTCAGTCCTGGTTTAGTCCTGGTTCAGTCCTGGTTCAGTCTTGGTGTAGTCCTGGTTCAGTCCTGGTTTAGTCCTGGTTCAGTCCTGGTTCAGTCCTGGTTTAGTCCTGGTTTAGTCCTGGTTTAGTCTTGGTTTAGTCTTAGTTCAGTCCTGGTGTAGTCCTGGTTCAGTCCTGGTTTAGTCCTGGTTCAGTCCTGGTTCAGTCTTGGTTCAGTCCTGGTTCAGTCCTGGTTCAGTCCTGGTTCAGTCCTGGTTTAGTCCTGGTGTAGTCATGGTTTAGTCCTGGTTCAGTCCTGGTTCAGTCCTGGTTTAGTCCTGGTGTAGTCATGGTTTAGTCCTGGTTCAGTCCTGGTTCAGTCCTGGTTCAGTCCTGGTTTAGTCCTGGTGTAGTCATGGTTTAGTCCTGGTTCAGTCCTGGTTTAGTCCTGGTTCAGTCCTGGTTCAGTCTTGGTGTAGTCCTGGTTCAGTCCTGGTTTAGTCCTGGTTCAGTCCTGGTTCAGTCCTGGTTTAGTCCTGGTTTAGTCCTGGTTTAGTCTTGGTTTAGTCTTAGTTCAGTCCTGGTGTAGTCCTGGTTCAGTCCTGGTTCAGTCCTGGTTTAGTCCTGGTTCAGTCCTGGTTCAGTCCTGGTTCAGTCCTGGTTTAGTCCTGGTGTAGTCATGGTTTAGTCCTGGTTCAGTCCTGGTTCAGTCCTGGTTTAGTCCTGGTTTAGTCCTCACCTTGCCCTCTCCCTGGTGCATGGCCGTGGGGAGGAAGCGGTACGGCAGGTGGCTCTTGATCAGACGAGGAGAAGTCAGCTCCTGAAAAGAAACACAAGAACCAGGACTGAACCAGGACTAAACCAGGACTGAACCAGGACTGAACCAGAGACTAAACCAGGACTGAACCAGAGACTAAACCAAGAATAAACCAGACTAAATCAGGACTAAACCAGGACCAAACCAGGTTAAGGTAAGTTAAAGTACACTTTATTGTCCCCACAGGGAAATTTGACCTCTGCATTTGACCCAGGACTACTAGAACTGAACCAGGACTGAACCAGGACTAAACCAGGACTAGACCAGCACTCGACCAGGACTAGACCCGGACTCACCTGTATTATGTCCAGTCCGGGTTGGGGGTACTCTAACACTGGGAGCTGCTCGTCGATGTTCATGAGTCCGATCTCATCCGGATCTGCCCCCTGACTCACCAGATACACCACCTCCTGCAGCAGACTGGTCCCTACGGCAGAAAGAGTCAGATGCCCTCCCGTAACACACCACCTCCTGCAGCAGACTGGTCCCTACGACAGAAAGAGTCGGATGCCCTCCCACTGTGTATACCAGACCAGGAACAGAACAGGCCTAAAGAAGGACTAGACCAGGACTAGACCAGGACTAGACCAGGACTAGACCAGGACTAGACCAGGACCAGACCAGGACCAGACCAGGACTAGACCAGGACTAGACCAGGACTAAACCAGGACTAAACCAGGACTAGACCAGGCCTAAAGAAGGACTGAAGAAGGACTAAAGATGGACTAGACCAGGACTAAAGCAAGACCAGATCATGACTAAGGAAACACCTCCTGCAGCAGACTGGTGCCTATGAGGAGAAAAGAGTCAGATGCCCTCCCATACTACACCACCTCCTGCAGCAGACTGGTGGCTCTGAGTCAGATGCCCTGTCATGCCTATATGCCCGTGTGTCAGATGCCTTTCCACACTCCCGTCCTTCAGAGTCTCTGGGTTAAACCTGTCAGGAGCAGTGGGACCATCTCCAGGTCTTGGTCTAGTCTTGGTCTAGTCTTGGTCTAGTCTTGGTCTAGTCTTGGTCAGGACCTGAGCTGGAGGATCTGACCCACTCAGACATGGGGGAGACTGTTTTCTGAGGACCGTTTTTGTCCTCAGAACTCTCCTCCGCTCTCTTCACTTTTCACTTGTTTTTCAAGAATCGCTCCAGGACTTTTACAATTCTCAGAAAATCAACCCTTTAGTTTTAAGCAAAAGGAGAAATTTAATTTGTCAACTGGACAGAGTTTATTTGGTCGAATACGTTTCTCATCCGAGCTGCTTCTTCAGTTCTGGTCAGATGCTGGTGGACACTGCTTTATATCTGCCTGAAGGGAGGAGCTTAATTACAATGAAAATGACTCTGAGACACACATATTTATTTACAGTTTCTGTTAGTCAGGTGAGTCTATTCAATATGCAGTGGGAGTGGGGGAGTAGTTAGCAGATCCATTCAGGGCCATGATGGTGTTTTCACACCTCTGGACCTGACCTGGCTAGTCCCATTGTTTTCTCTGTTTGTTTTGATTTAGGTTTGAGGATAGAGTTATAGATGGAGACAAATGATGTCTGAGACCTCCATTTCTGTTCAAGGAAGGATTCTCTTTCTTGACAAAAATAGCTTCTTTAACTCCTCCTCTCAAACCAGTTCTTTTCTCTGGCCAAGATCTGGACCTCACTGTCCTCAAAGGAGTGGCCTGTGGCTTTTAGGTGGAGATGTACGGCAGACTGAGGTCCTTTTAGGTGGAGATGTACGGCAGACTGAGGTCCTTTTAGGTGGAGATGTACGGCAGACTGAGGTCCTTTTAGGTGGAGATGTACGGCAGATTGCGGCCCACCCTGGTTTTCCCGTCTGTGTTGATACATCCTTTTGTGAAGGAAGGAAAAAGAAGAACAACACGTGGAGAAAGCCCTCTCCGTTTGTGGAGATCCTAAATGGGCTTTCAATAAAACGAAGAGAGCAAAGAAACAGGACAACAGAGAACCAGAGCCCAGGAGAAGGGGTGTAACTATTCCTTACCTGGCTGGTGTTTCCAAAAAACTACAGAGGATCTTCAGACAACATGAAATCCCAGTCTATTTCAAACCCACAAACACTTTAAGACAAAAACTGGTCCATCCTAAGGACAAAACACCGAGCCACAAACAAAGCAATGTGGTCTACTCCATTCAGTGTAGTGAAGACTGCAGTGAGCGCTACATTGGAGAAACAAAACAGCCACTTCACAAAAGGATGTATCAACACAGACGGGAAAACCAGGGTGGGCCGCAATCTGCTGTACATCTCCACCTAAAAGGACCTCAGTCTGCCGTACATCTCCACCTAAAAGGACCTCAGTCTGCCGTACATCTCCACCTAAAAGGACCTCAGTCTGCCGTACATCTCCACCTAAAAGGACCTCAGTCTGCCGTACATCTCCACCTAAAAGGACCTCAGTCTGCCGTACATCTCCACCTAAAAGGACCTCAGTCTGCCGTACATCTCCACCTAAAAGGACCTCAGTCTGCCGTACATCTCCACCTAAAAGCCACGGGCCACTCCTTTGAGGACAGTGAGGTCCAGATCTTGGCCAGAGAAAAGAACTGGTTTGAGAGGAGATTTCAAGAGGCTATTTTTGTCAAGAAAGAGAATCCTTCCTTGAACAGAAATGGAGGTCTCAGACATCATTTGTCTCCATCTATAACTCTATCCTCAAACCTAAATCAAAACAAACAGAGAAAACAATGGGACTAGCAGGACATGTCCAGAGGTGTGAAAACACCATCATGGCCCTGAATGGTTCTGCTAACTACTCCCCCACTCCCACTGCATATTGAATAGACTCACCTGACTAACAGAAACTGTATTTAAATATGTGTGTCTCAGAGTAATTTTCATTGTAATTAAGCTCCTCCCTTCAGGCAGATATAAAGCAGTGTCCACCAGCATCTGACCAGAACTGAAGAAGCAGCTTGGATGAGAAACGTATTCGACCAAATAAACTATGTCCAGTTGACAAATTAAATTTCTCCTTTTGCTATGGATTCTACCTGGACGACTGAGGGATTCTACACACATTTAGTTTTAAACAAACTGAAACGCTCCCTCTGTAAACCAGAACTAAACCAGGATTAAACCAGGACTCAACCAGGACTAAACCAGAACTAAACCAGGACTAGACCAAGACTAAACCAAGACTAAACCAAGACTAGACCAGGACTAGACCAGGACTAAACCAGGACTAAACCAAGACTAAACCAGGACTAAACCAGGACTAAACCAGGACTAAACCAGGATTAAACCAGGACTCAACCAGGACTAAATCAGAACTAAACCAGGACTAGACCAAAACTAAACCAAGACTAGACCAGGACTAAACCAAGACTAAACCAAGACTAAACCAAGACTAAACCAGAACTAAACTAAAACTAAACCAGGACTAGACCAGGACTAGACCAGCAGTGGTTTGCATGGCTGTTTCTGTTTTGACCGAACGATGCTAAACCGAATCTTTCACTTTCACCGTATCACCGGAGGCGCTTTGTACCGGGGCACGTACCGGACTTTGGGTACGTGACGATCCAGATGTCGCTGCTCCTCAGGCCGAAGCTCCGGATCTCCTCCATCTTCCCGCGGCAGAAGGGCGGGAGCCGGACCCCCTCGAAGTCGAAGTATCGGCTCTCGTACTCGATGGGGGTGTTCGGTGTGTCGGCCTCGCTCTCCGCCATTTCCGCAGCCGAGAGCGGGTCTACCGGGGGAGGAACGGGTCTACCGGGGGAGGACAGCGGGCCTACCGGGGAAACACAGACCCAAACACGAGCGACGGCCGCGGGGAGAAGGATCCAGACAGCAACACGCGGAGGAGAGGAGACAGCCAATCAGAGCGCGGGGAGGTGACGTAATGTAACGCGCGCTCACGAGAAAGCAGCATCAGGACCAATGCGCGTGACCGGAAGGAAAGGTGAACGTTATGCAAGGACGACGAGGATGGCGTAAAATAAAATAAAATAAAATAAAATAAAATAAAAAGTATTCAATCCACTGTTTTACTATAACAGGACTAAATCAGAACTAGACCAGGATTAAACCAGGTCTTAACGAGGACTAAAGCAGGACTAAAGCAGGAGAACTAAACCAGGACTGAACCAAGATTAAAGCAGGACTAAACCAGGCCTAAACTAAGACTAAACTAGGACTACATCAGGTCTAAACCAGAACTTAAACTAGGACTAAACCAGATCTAAACCAGGACTATCACAATCCTTGACTAATCTGATCCCCACAACACTAAAGAGGAGCATAAATTCTCATTTGTTTTGCCAAAATACAGAAATACGTGTTTGCGATTGAAAATAAAGCACAAAAATGTCCCTCAGATCACGACGACACGAGAATCCACAATGTTTCAGGCTCTTTTCACTATTTTATTTACACCAACTTCCCAACCCAGGTGTGTCCCCGTTTAGACTTTTGAAAATCTGGTCACCCTGACAGTGACGGTGCAGGATTCAAACCGGTGACCTTTGGGTTTGTGAATGAACATTGGACATGGTGACCTTTTCACTCCTGCCATAATCTGGTGATTTGGTTCTTTATCCAATCAGAACGCAGAATGAGCGTCACATGACTCTCTCATGTGGGTTGCTGGTTCAAAGCTGAAATCCAGTGTGTTTAAACCTAAAATGTCTCTGATCTGAACGGTCACTCCCTAAACCCCAGAGTCAGTGCTAGTGCAGCCTCTGCAGCTCAGGGAGGGAATTCTGGAGGTTCTGAGCTTCACATGAGCCTGTCCAGAAACTGAGACTGAGACAAACGCAGGACGTGTCTCTGTCTGTAGGACGTGTCTCTGTCTGTAGGACGTGTCTCTGTCTGTAGGACGTGTCTCTGTAGGACGTGTCTCTGTAGGACGTGTGTCTGTAGGACGTGTCTCTGCCTGCAGGACGTGTCTCTGTCTATAGGACGTGTCTCTGTAGGACGTGTCTCTGTAGGACGTGTGTCTGTAGGACGTGTCTCTGTCTGCAGGACGTGTCTCTACAGGACGTGTCTCTGTCTGTAGGACGTGTCTCTGTCTGTAGGACGTGTCTCTGTCTGCAGGACGTGTCTCTGTCTATAGGACGTGTCTCTGTAGGACGTGTCTCTGTAGGACGTGTGTCTGTAGGACGTGTCTCTGCCTGCAGGACGTGTCTCTACAGGACGTGTCTCTGTCTGCAGGACGTGTCTCTGTCTGGAGGACGTGTCTCTGCAGGACGTGTCTCTGTCTGTAGGACGTGTCTCTGTAGGATGTGTGTCTGTAGGACGTGTCACTGCCTGCAGGACGTGTCTCTACAGGACGTGTCTCTGCCTGCAGGACGTGTCTCTGTAGGACGTGTCTCTGCCTGCAGGACGTGTCTCTGTAGGACGTGTCTCTGTAGGACGTGTCTCTGCCTGCAGGACGTGTCTCTGTCTGGAGGACGTGTCTCTGCAGGGCGTGTCTCTGTAGGACGTGTCTCTGTAGGACGTGTCTCTGTAGGACGTGTCTCTGCCTGCAGGGCGTGTCTCTGTAGGACGTGTCTCTGTAGGACGTGTCTCTGCAGGTGAAGGATTTAACTGTAGTCACTTTTCTGGACACAGTTCCTTTAATTTGACTGTTTAATTTTACTCTAAACACTTTATAAAACACTTTCCTAAATGTTTGTCTCATGTCTCAGGCTGTGCTGGTCCGTAGATCTGTCCCGTGTGTGTCTCGTGTGTGTCTCGTGTGTGTCTCGTGTGTGTCTCATGTGTGTCTCATGTGTCTCGTCTGTCTCATGTGTGTCTCGTGTGTCTTGTGTATGCCTCGTGTGTGTCTCGTGTGTGTCTCATGTGTCTCGTCTGTCTCATGTGTGTCCCATGTGTGTCCCATGTGTGTCTCGTGTGTGTCTAGTGTGTGTCTCATGTGTGTCTCGTGTGTGTCTCATGTGTGTCTAGTGTGTGTCTCATGTGTGTCTCGTGTGTGTCTCGTGTGTGTCTCGTGTGTGTCTCATGTGTGTCTCGTGTGTGTCTCATGTGTAGACTCAGGTTGCTCTGGTCCATAGGGTGAGAGTTGTGTCCACAGGGGACGGTTGTGTCCACAGGAGAAGTTGTGTCCACAGGAGACGGTTGTGTCCACAGGAGACGGTTGTGTCCACAGGAGACGGTTGTGTCCACAGGAGAAGTTGTGTCCACAGGAGAAGTTGTGTCCACAGGAGACGGTTGTGTCCACAGGAGAAGTTGTGTCCACAGGAGAAGTTGTGTCCACAGGAGAAGTTGTGTCCACAGGAGAGGACAGTATGTTCTGAGGAGTAGAAGTAGGGCTAAAGTCACTGTGTTTACATCCGTCTGAGGGGCGGGGCTCTGACACGCCTCCGAGCCTTCTCATTGGTCCAAAAGTTGAAAGGTATTTGACAGACATCAACTTTGACCAATTAGAATCAGAGAAACCCCTGCTGCCTTCACTGACACTGGGAAACCATTAGACGGTACTTTGAGTTACGGAGCTGCTTTGTCTGTGTCCAGGGAGGATCCACAGCAAACGAAAGATTCTGACAAAAGTTTTAGAATGAATTCCCATGTTTGAGACGACGGCACGGAATTCGACAGGGAAATATTCATGAATACAGACGGGGGCGGCTAAAATTAAAATAGTTAGAATGTGATGCAGTGAGGTCTTGGGTTTTGTCAATAATTGAAAACACCACGTTCGACATTTGTGAATTCACCTTTTGGATATTTGGTGGTGAAGGACAGTGTGATCTGGAGGAGGACATCCTCACGTTCTAGAACCTGAAAACCAAAACGTTTCTCAGCTTCTTCAGTTCTGGTCAGACTCTGGACTCTAAACCCTCGGCCTTTTCAGCAGCTCTCAAACTATAAAAATACTTGTACTTTTCAGTCCCGTTCAAATGCAGTGGTAGAACAGAGTATTTTGAGCTTTGGAGATGTGGACAGACGAATAATAACAAAAAAAACCCAACTTCTAAATAAGCAGCAATAAAAAAATAACCAGAGACTGGAGACAAATATGGTGTAAATATATAAATATTTATGTACAAGTAGTAGGGAGTATTATATGTTCCATAAGGCTGAGTTGTTGTACAGTTATAGGGAGTATTATCTGTTACATAAGGGTGAGATGTACAGTTGTAGGGAGTATTATCTGTTACATAAGGGTGAGGTCTTGTACAGTTGTAGGGAGTATTCTCTGTCACATAAGGGTGCGTATTGTACATTTGTAGGGAGTATTATATATTACATAAGGGTGAGTTGTCGTACAGTTGTAGGGAGTATTATCTTACATAAAGGTAAGTTGTCGTACAGTTGTAGGGAGTATTATCTGTTACATAAGGGTGAGTTGTACAGTTGTAGGGAGTATTATCTGTTACATAAGGCTGAGTTGTAGTACAGTTGTAGGGAGTATTATTTGTTACATAAGGGTGACAAGTTACAGGTCAGATCTGTGGAGAGGCGACCCCGCTCACAGTCAGAATGTCTGTTTTTCTAGGTATTTTTGAGCTCTAAAACCACCTGGAATTGAATAAATGTAAAGTAGAGCTGTTTAATGTCACACTGTGGAACATTCCAGGCAGAGCAGTGACGTATCCATGGAAACAAACAGGTGACGGACCCGCAGCCAAACAGTTCCACAGTATTGAGCTTCTGAACAGTTTTCCTCCGTGTGTCCGTGAAGGCCTCTCGTCTGGCTCCTCCTCTCCGCCTCTGATAAACTCTGCCCCGCGGTGCTCCTCTCACTCTTCCCCGGCCTCAGCGCACTGCTCCCCGGCCGCGCTCACCGCCTCCTGCCGCCGTCTGGACCGAGGCATGCCCCGCCATGTTCGACCTTACCGGGGGCTGGAACCTGTCCTTTGCCGGGTGTGGTTTTCTGGGGATCTACCACATCGGAGTAGCGAGCTGTTTACTGGAGAAAGCGCCGTATCTGGTCCAGGGAGCCGCCAAGATCTACGGGGCTTCGGCCGGAGCTCTGACCGCCTCTGTGCTCGCGAGTCGGGCGTGCATCGGTAAGACGCCCCGCTTTAAACTGTATCATTACACATTCTGAGCTGATTAATGGCGGTAATAGACGCGTAATAGCAAACAGTAATAACAAAATTATAGCTTAAAAAGTCGGAAAACACAATAATAATGTAAAACTAATACGTAATTTGTTCTAAAAGTGCTGAAAATGTACATGACATCACAAGGTGCAACAGCATTTTGAGCGTTGGAGATGTAGACAGACTAATAATAATAATAAAGTGTTATTCAAACGTGAAAGAAACAAAACAAAACACAAATACAGTTCTTTTTTTGAGGAGGTAACAACATTAGAACAGTTTTGCATAATGTAGGACCATTAAAACACAAGAATTAAAGCAAAAATAATGTAAAACTTGTTATAAAAGTGTTACAAATGTATAGTTACATAAAAGCACATGTCGTTGTCATTTATCGCTCTGGTGCTGTGACTTAACTTCCTCATTTTGGTTCAAATCCTCAGACTTTGTATTTTTCTTGCATTTTAGAAATTCCAGTAGTTATGTTACGTCTAATATGTCCTCAGGGTTTTCTTTTTACTTGTTTTGATTTCGATAAACACATAAACAAGTCAAACATTTAAACTGCCCGTGTTACTCTATTTTCTGATGTTTGTTCTAATGAAGTTTCCTGATCACAGACCTGGAGTTGTGTCTTTTTCTTCTCTCAAACTGAAAACATTACCGATCTACACTGAACTAAAGGTAAAAAAAAAAGAGCCGTTAACGTCAAAACTACCACTTGATGACATCACAAGGTGGAACAGAGCGTTTAGAGCTTTGGAGATGTACACAGACGAATAATAAAGTGTGTGAATGAAACAAACACAACTCCAGGTCTGTTTTTGAGGAGGAAACGACATTAAAACACGACTTAAAGCTCAAAGAGTCAGTTTTGTGTGATATTGGACCTTTAATCATGGGCATTTAACACAGTAAATATTAAAAAACGCTGAATCTTGACTAAAATCGGATTAATTCCTCAGTATTCTTGTCTTTTCTGTCTGTATATGGTGAAAACTGTCCTGACCAAACCTCAGATGTTCCTCCTGAACAAATGGAACATAATGTCCTAAAACTGAGCGCGGCTTCGAACTCCTCTATTTAAGGAGTTCACTTTTCTTAAAGCTGCACTACGCAACTTTTCTGACAGAGAGAGAGAGAGAGAGTCCGTCACCTGCTTGTCTCCATGGATATATTACTGCCTTGTCTAGAATGTTCCATCTAAGTCAGATCTGTGGAGAGGCGCCCCCATTCACAGACAGAATTATTGTATTTTTAAGCACTTTTCACAACTTTGCCAACAAGAACTAGCATGCTAACAGTGCATTTTCTGATTTTGGGATAATAAAACTCTTAATAATTAGATGCAGAAGGACACACAGACTTATTTTGACCTCAAGAGCTTTTACAAAATAACTGCACTGGAGCAAGAAACATTCTGCTAAAAAAGTCCCACTGACAGAACCGAGCCGAACCTGAATGTGTTTAGAACGACCCGGAACTGGACCAGAGCACAGAGACTAGAATACACCCATGGACCTGGTTTAGACCTGGTTTACACCTGGCTTAGACCTGATTTAGTTTAGTCCTGGTTTAGACCTGGACCACTGAGGATTCCACAGAATCAGGACACATGGGAATAGAAAAGAAAGTTCCACAGTTTAATGTGGAAAATCAGGAGATTGTCTAAAAAAAGAGGGATTTTTATTTTCATCGTGGGATCGAATCAAGTTTGAAAATTTAGTATCGTGACAGTTTGAAAACCATTGCCCCATTTCAGTTCTGGTCTGCACAGATCTCATGTTTTACACTGAAAGTTACTGTTCTGAAAAGGTCACAGATACAAGCCTGAATGAACCGTCTGTTTTTAGTTCACAAAGATAAAGATGGTTTAAGAAGAGGAAATAGAACCCTTTTCATGAGACTCTCCGTAACAGAATCGTGTTTTATTCTGAATTATGACAAAACGTTTTCATTTAAAGGTCCAATATCACACAAAACTGACTCCTGTAGCTTTAAGTCGTGTTCTGATGTTCTGATGTTCCTCCTCAAAAACAGACCTGGAGTCGTGTTTGTTTCATTCACATGTTTGAGGAACTCTTTATTATTAGTCTGTCTACATCTCCAAAGCTCCAAACGCTCTGTTCCACCTTGTGATGTCATCAAGTGGTAGTTTTCAAGTGAACAGCTCCTTTTACCTTTAGTTCAGTCGAGATCGGCAATTCCAAATGCTTTTCTCCATGGAGACGTTATTGCTTTGTCTGGAATGTTCCACAGTATGGTATTAAACCTTTCTATCTCCATGGAGACCAAACCAGACCAAGTTACAGGTCAGATCTGTGGAGAGGCGACCCCGCTCACAGTCAGAATGTCTTTTTTTTTTTTTTTTTTTTAGGTATTTTTGAGCTCTAAAACCACCTGTAACTGAATAAATGTAAAGTAGAGCTGTTTAATGTCACACTGTGGAACATTCCAGGCAGAGCAATGACGTATCCATAGAAACAAGCAGGTGATGGACCCGCGTTTACCTTTTTGGTTATTTTTGTGTGTTTTTTCAGCTAAATGTTGTGAGGATGTGATAGACGTGGCTAAAGAGGCTCGCCGGAGGAACCTGGGCCCTCTGCACCCGGCCTTTAACCTGGTGAAGGTGCTTCGCTCTGGGCTGAACCGGGACCTCCCTCCAGACGCCCACCTCCAGGCCTCCGGGCGCCTCTGTGTGTCCCTCACCAGAGTCTCAGACGGAGAGAACGTGCTCGTGTCCCAGTTCAGCTCCAAGGACGAGCTCATACAGGTAACAGCGCCATCTACAGGCCATCTACAGGTAACACAGCGCCATATCCAGGTCATACAGCGCCACCTACAGGTCATACAGGTAACACAGTGCCATCTACAGTTCATACAGCTGCATCTACAGGTCATACAGCGCCACCTACAGGTCATACAGCAGGGCTGCAATGAACTAATCATAACTAGTCAAGTATAAAGCAAAGCGAAGTAAACTAGCAACCAAAAATAACAGAAATACTTAAAGCCACACTCTGTAACTTTCTGGAGGTGCATTTTTCTGTGTATTTTCATGTGATAAAAACATCCAAATCATCCATCTTCTCCTAAAGTTACACAGTGGGGCTTCAAAGTAAACAACACAACACATAATACAATATTTATTGATACTGTTTAATCTAACCCTGTTCTCTGTCCCAGGCTCTGATCTGTAGCTGTTTCATCCCCATCTACTGCGGGCTGATCCCACCTTCATTCAGAGGAGTGGTACGTGACTCTACTTTAACTCTCACTACTGCAAAACTACTGTAACTGCACTACCGCTACTGCAAAACTACTGTAACTACACTACCACTACTGTAAAACTACTGTAACTACACTACCACTACTGTAAAACTACTGTAACTACACTACCACTACTGTAAAACTACTGTAACTGCACTACCACTACTGCAAAACTACTGTAACTACACTCTCACTACTGCAAAACTACTGTAACTACACTCTCACTACTGTAAAACTACTGTAACTGCACTACCACTACTGTAAAACTACTGTAACTACACTCTCACTACTGTAAAACTACTGTAACTACACTCTCACTACTGTAAAACTACTGTAACTGCACTACCACTACTGTAAAACTACTGTAACTGCACTACCACTACTGTAAAACTACTGTAACTGCACTACCACTACTGTAAAACTACTGTAACTACACTCTCACTACTGCAAAACTACTGTAACTGCACTACCACTACTGTAAAACTACTGTAACTACACTCTCACTACTGTAAAACTACTGTAACTACACTACCACTACTGTAAAACTACTGTAACTGCACTACCACTACTGTAAAACTACTGTAACTACACTCTCACTACTGTAAAACTACTGTAACTACACTACCACTACTGTAAAACTACTGTAACTGCACTACCACTACTGTAAAACTACTGTAACTACACTCTCACTACTGTAAAACTACTGTAACTGCACTACCACTACTGTAAAACTACTGTAACTACACTCTCACTACTGTAAAACTACTGTAACTACACTACCACTACTGTAAAACTACTGTAACTACACTACCACTACTGTAAAACTACTGTAACTACACTCTCACTACTGTAAAACTACTGTAACTACACTACCACTACTGCAAAACTACTGTAACTACACTACCACTACTGTAAAACTACTGTAACTACACTCTCACTACTGTAAAACTACTGTAACTGCACTACCACTACTGTAAAACTACTGTAACTGCACTCTCACTACTGTAAAACTACTGTAACTACACTCTCACTACTGTAAAACTACTGTAACTACACTACCACTACTGTAAAACTACTGTAACTGCACTACCACTACTGCAAAACTACTGTAACTACACTACCACTACTGTAAAACTACTGTAACTACACTACCACTACTGTAAAACTACTGTAACTACACTACCACTACTGTAAAACTACTGTAACTACACTACCACTACTGTAACTACCACTACTGTAAAACTACTGTAACTACACTCTCACTACTGTAAAACTACTGTAACTACACTACCACTACTGTAAAACTACTGTAACTACACTCTCACTACTGCAAAACTACTGTAACTACACTACCACTACTGTAAAACTACTGTAACTACACTACCACTACTGTAGTATTTTTGTTTGGTACACGTTTAAAGTGGAGGTATTATCCAGTTGATTTTTTTTTTTAGCTTTATAACAATGTTCCCTCATCAAAAACACGCATGGGTGACCTTTTAGAGTCATCCATGCGTGTTTGAGGAATCTAGTGATCTCTCCTGGGCCCTATTCAAACCCTCCTTACGGTCAGCAGTACATGCCTGTACGAGGCTCCGCCCACAAGCCTCAAGCTCTCCATAAATATAGAAAAACATGAGACAAAACTGAACACGGCGACTGGACAAACCTGATGTGATGCAGGAGAGTGTGTTGGGATAGAGCTCTGAAGGGGGAGGGACTTAGCG
Organism: Taenioides sp. WSHXM2023; assembly: GCA_029959045.1. NCBI lineage: Eukaryota > Metazoa > Chordata > Actinopteri > Gobiiformes > Gobiidae > Taenioides > Taenioides sp. WSHXM2023. The sequence goes on from CM057085.1 coordinate 42,340,237, forward strand.
CGGGGAGAAAAGACTCACACGTGTGTATATGATGTTTTGGGGGAATACACCTTTTTGAAAACAATAAAAGGAACACGGTGATCTAAATATGTCACAGCTTTGCCTGAAATGTTCCACAGTGTGGCATTAAACGTACATCCTGCATATGTTTTTTAATTACTTGAAAAATACGTTGGACAACATGCATTCTCCATGGTGAGAGGTAAGTTTAATGTCATACTGTGGAACATTCTTTTATTTATTTTAACATATTTTACTTATTTGTTGCTACTTACGGTTTTAGGACTGAAAGATCAAATTTTTGCAGTTAAAGTGGATTTGGATTTTTGGCAAAGCAAAGCCATATCATCTCCACGGAAACGAGTAGGCGCCTCCTCCGGAAAAGTGACAGAGTAGATCTTTACCTCTGATCTCGGCGGCTGAAGCAGGGGTTATCTCTGTTTCCCTGTAGTCTGTAACAAACACGTATCAGCTCTGTGGACTTTGAGCTCAATCTCACGAGGCTCAGCAAAACAAATGTGAAAGTACAACTCGATAAAAGGAAGGGCAGGGGCGAGGGCGGACAAAAGAATCGAAAATCCGATACGAATCAATCCCAAAACCAGTATGGGAACTAGAAACTCAATTTTCAAAGGTTTTGATACTAAAAAAAGTCCAAGAACAGAACAGAACCTGAATGTGTTTAGAACGACCTGGAACTGGACCAGAACAAGTGTAAGAGCACAGAGACTAGAATACACCCATGGACCTGGTTTAGACCTGGTTTAGACCTGGTTTAGACCTGGTTTAGACCTGGTTTAGACCTGGTTTTGGGAACAGAAAAAAGAGTTTTTTTTTGTTTTCATCATGGAATCAGAATCGGTATTAAGTCTATTCGGTCTATTCCTTAGTATCGAAATTGAGTTTGAAATTTGAGTATCGTGACCGTCACCTGCTTGTTTCTATGGAGATGTCATTGCTCTGCCTGGAATGTTCCACAGTGTGACATTAAACAGCTCTACTTTACATTTATTCAATCACAGGTGGTTTTAGAGCTCAGAAATACCTAGAAAAACAGACATTCTGACTGTGAGTGGGGTCGCCTCTCCACAGATCTGACCTGGAACTTGGTCTTTTTTAGTATCGAAACCTGCGAAAAATGAGGATCTAGTTTCGATACCAGCTTTAGGATCGATTAGTATTGATTCTTGATACTTTTGACAACAGGAGCAGAGATAACAGGGGATATCCGGGACATTACAGTGTGGTTTGGTAACGGTCCAAAGTCCACAGATGCACACGTACAGTACAGACCTGCCATAGAAACAACGACAAGGCATTCACGGACTTCGAACCAAAACTCGTTTTTAAAACCAGACTCATTATTATTATTTTTATCACGTTTAT
>CM057085.1:42346622-42396622 GCA_029959045.1 Taenioides sp. WSHXM2023
AAGTACTACTAATACTACTACTACTACTCCTGCAAATACTACTACTACTACTACTACAAATACTACTACTACTACTACTACTACTACTGCAAATACTACTACTACTACTACTACTACTACTACTACTGCAAGTACTACTACTACTACTACTACTACTACTGCAAGTACTACTACTACTACTACTACTACTACTACTACTGCAAGTACTACTACTACTACTACTACTCCTGCAAATACTACTACTACTACTACTCCTGCAAATACTACTACTACTACTACTCCTGCAAATACTACTACTACTACTACTCCTGCAAATACTACTACTACTACTACTACTACTGCAAATACTACTACTACTACTACTGCAAGTACTACTACTACTACTACTACTCCTGCAAATACTACTACTACTACTACTCCTGCAAATACTACTACTACTACTACTACTGCAAGTACTACTACTACTACTACTACTCCTGCAAATACTACTACTACTACTACTCCTGCAAATACTACTACTACTACTACTACTACTGCAAGTACTACTACTACTACTACTGCAAATACTACTACTACTACTACTGCAAGTACTACTACTACTACTACTACTACTCCTGCAAGTACTACTACTACTACTACTGCAAGTACTACTACTACTACTACTGCAAGTACTACTACTACTACTACTGCAAGTACTACTACTACTACTACTGCAAGTACTACTACTACTACTACTCCTGCAAATACTAGTACTACTACTACTGCAAGTACTACTACTACTACTACTGCAAATACTACTACTACTACTACTACTCCTGCAAATACTACTACTACTACTACTACAAATACTATGACTACTACTACTACTGCAAGTACTACTACTACTACTACTGCAAGTACTACTACTACTACTACTACTACTCCTGCAAATACTACTACTACTGCTGCTGCTGCTACAAATACTACTACTGCAAGTACTACTACTACTACTACTACTACTGCAAGTACTACTACTACTGCTACTGCAAGTACTATGACTACTACTACTGCAAGTACTACTACTACTACTACTGCAAGTACTACTACTACTACTACTCCTCCTGCAAATACTACTACTACTACTACTCCTGCAAATACTACTACTACTACTACTCCTGCAAATACTACTACTACTACTACTACTGCAAGTACTACTACTACTACTACTACTGCAAATACTACTACTACTACTACTACTGCAAATACTACTACTACTACTACTCCTGCAAATACTACTACTACTACTACTGCAAATACTACTACTACTACTACTGCAAGTACTACTACTACTACTACTGCAAGTACTACTACTACTACTACTGCAAGTACTACTACTACTACTACTACAAATACTACTACTACTACTACTGATGCTACTACTACTACTACTACTACGACTACAGATACTACTACTGTGTGTGTCAGATGCCCTCCCCATGTGTCAGATGCCCTCCCCGTGTGTCAGATGCCCTCCCCCTGTGTCAGATGCCCTCCCTGTGTCAGATGCCCTCCCCCTGTGTCAGATGCCCTCCCCGTGTGTCAGATGCCCTCCCCGTGTGTCAGATGCCCTCCCCGTGTGTCAGATGCCCTCCCTGTGTGTGTCAGACGCCCTCTGTCAGATGCCCTCCCTGTGTCAGATGCCCTCCCCGTGTGTCAGACGCCCTCCCCGTGTGTCAGATGCCCTCCCCGTGTGTCAGACGCCCTCCCCGTGTGTCAGACGCCCTCTGCTGACCCTGTAATCCAACACACTAAAGACACGATTGCTAAAGTGTCTTGCCCAACGGCACAGTGGAATTCTAATCTTTATTAGAAAACACATGGATGCAGCTTAACTGTTCGGCCAATCAGAGGACGTCATTCCTGAGGTGTCGCCCCATAGTGAACTGTGAGGTCAAAGGTTAAAGTTCACGCTGTAAAAATGGGAGTTCACAGGCAGCAGTGACTAAACCAGGACTAAACCAGGACTAAACCAGGACTAAAGCAGGACTAAACCAGGACTAGACCAGGACTAGACCAGGACTAAACCAGGACTAAACCAGGACTAGACCAGGACTAAAGCAGGACTAAACCAGGACTAAACCAGGACTAGACCAGGACTAGACCAGGACTAGACCAGGACTAAAGCAGAACTAAACCAGAACTTAACCAGAACCAAACCAGGACTAAACCAGAACTAAACCAGGACTAAACCAGAACTAAACCAGGACTAAACCAGAACTAAAGCAGAACTAAACCAGGACTAAACCAGAACTAAACTAGGACTAAACCAGGTCTAAACCAAGAACCAGAACTAAACCTCATAAACACAGTGTCACAGTCCAAGGCTGAACTGGGATCAAAGTGGAACTAAACCAGGACTCTATATTGACTAAACGACGACTTAACAGGACCTAAATATGGACTTGCACGACTAACATCCTCTTGTTGTTGTTGTTGTTGTAGCTTTAGCCGTTAGCGCGTGCACTTTGAACCCTGTGCGTTAGCTTAGCTATTGTTCTGACATTAGCCTCTGGCGCTAACCACAAGGAACTGAACATTATGTAAGTCTGAGTAAGAGACACTGAGACATTCCTGCAGGACTACAGGCTTTGAGAGAGCGCCACCTGCTGGACAAACTGGTCAGAACTGTGGGAAATCATTAGATAAAGGGACAGAATGTTTAGGGTGACCAGATTTAAACATTGTGGATTCTCGTGTCGTCGTGATCTGAGGGACATTTTTGTGCTTTATTTTCAATCGCAAACACGGATTTCTGTATTTTGGCAAAACAAATGAGAATTTATGCTCCTCTTTAGTGTTGTGGGGATCAGATTAGTCAAGGATTGTGATAGTCCTGGTTTAGATCTGGTTTAGTCCTGGTTTAGTCCTGGTTTAGACCTGGTTTAGATGTGGTTTAGACCTGGTTCAGTCCTGGTTTAGACCTGCTTTAGTCTTGGTTCAGTCCTGGTTTAGATCAAACTGGTCCAAAATAGAGACACCTGGGACATTTCTTGTATAAAACTGGGACAAATCACTGGTGTTGTATAAAGCCGCTGGGACAGGGGACACAGGGATCTAAACTGGGACTGTCCCGGGTAAACAGGGACGTCTGGACATCCTAATTATGTAAGATTTTTATTTTAAATTTCATGAACCTGATCGATGTGTCCCCAGATCTGAGGTAAACCTGATCAAATCAAATCGAACTTAAACTGAGAAACTATAACTCTGATTTATTCAGAATCACAGAAACTCTGGACCTGATGGACATTTGTTTCTGCCATAATCTGGTGTTTTGGTTCTTTATCCAATCAGAACGCAGAATGAGCGTCACATGACTCTCTCATGTGGGTTGCTGGTTCAAAGCTGAAATCCAGTGTGTTTAAACCTAAAATGTCTCTGATCTGAACGGTCACTCCCTAAACCAGTCAGGGCTAGTGCAGCCTCTGCAGCTCAGGGAGGGAATTCTGGAGGTTCTGAGCTTCACATGAGCCTGTCCATAAACTGAGACTGAGACAAACGCAGGACGTGTCTCTGTCTGTAGGACGTGTCTCTGTCTGCAGGACGTGTCTCTGTGCAGGACGTGTCTCTGTCTGCAGGACGTGTCTCTGACTGCAGGACGTGTCTCTGTGTGTAGGACGTGTCTCTGTCTGCAGGATGTGTCTCTGTAGGATGTGTCTTTGTAGGACGTGTCTTTGTAGGACGTGTCTTTGTAGGACGTGTCTCTGTCTATAAGACATGTCTCTGTCTGCAGGACGTGTCTCTGTAGGATGTGTCTTTGTAGGACGTGTCTTTGTAGGACGTGTCTCTGTCTATAGGACGTGTCTCTGTCTGCAGGATGTGTCTCTGTCTATAGGACGTGTCTCTGTCTATAGGACGTGTCTCTGACTGCAGGACGTGTCTCTGTCTATAGGACGTGTCTCTGTCTGCAGGACGTGTCTCTGTAGGACGTGTCTTTGTAGGACGTGTCTCTGTCTGCAGGACGTGTCTCTGTAGGACGTGTCTTTGTAGGACGTGTCTCTGTCTGTAGGACGTGTCGCTATAGGACGTGTCTGTGTGCAGGACGTGTCTCTGTAGGAGACTAAATGTTTTCATGTACGTCACAGATAATGGCTGAGATGTGTCAGAGTGGATATAAAGACGCTCTGCGCTTCCTGGAGGAAAACAGTGAGTCACTCCTCTGCTCCCGTCTGCTCCCCTCTGCTCCCGTCTGCTCCTGTCTGTTCCTGTCTGCTCCCGTCTGCTCCCGTCTGCTCCCGTCTGCTCCTGTCTGTTCCTGTCTGCTCCCCTCTGCTCCTGCCTGCTCCTGTCTGCTCCCGTCTGCTCCCGTCTGCTCCCGTCTGCTCCTGTCTGTTCCTGTCTGCTCCCCTCTGCTCCTGCCTGCTCCTGTCTGCTCCCGTCTGCTCCCCTCTGCTCCCGTCTGCTCCTGTCTGTTCCTGTCTGCTCCCCTCTGCTCCTGCCTGCTCCCGTCTGCTCCTGTCTGCTCCCCTCTGCTCCCGTCTGCTCCTGCCTGCTCCTGTCTGCTCCCCTCTGCTCCTGCCTGCTCCCCTCTGCTCCTGCCTGCTCCCGTCTGCTCCTGCCTGCTCCCGTCTGCGTCTGTTTGCTCCTGCCTGCGTCTGTTTGCTCCTGCCTGCTCCTGTCTACGTCTGTTTGCTCCCGCCTGCTCCTGTCTCTCCTCCTCCTCTGTCTCTCCTCCTCCTCTGTCTCTCCTCCTCTGTCTCTCCTCCTCCTCTGTCTCTCCTCCTCTGTCTCTCCTCCTCCTCTGTCTCTCCTCCTCCTCTGTCTCTCCTCCTCTGTCTCTCCTCCTCCTCTGTCTCTCCTCCTCTGTCTCTCCTCCTCCTCTGTCTCTCCTCCTCCTCTGTCTCTCCTCCTCCTCTGTCTCTCCTCCTCTGTCTCTCCTCCTCCTCTGTCTCTCCTCCTCTGTCTCTCCTCCTCCTCTCACAGTTTTTTGTTTTTCTCAGACTTGTTGATGTCCGCTCAGCCCTCCGCCGGTCCCTCTGTGGTGGACCCCCCTCCGGGCTGCTGCTGTGCCCAGACGGAGAGCACCCGAGAGTGGGTACTGCGGCGGCTCAGGCTCCTGGGGAAGCAGCACTGGTGGTTAGACGAGAAACTGAACCTGCCCAGCAACATCAAGAAAGGTAACGGGAGGGCATCTGACACACAGGGGAGGATGGGAGGGCATCTGACACACAGGGGAGGATGGGAGGGCATCTGACACACAGGGGAGGATGGGAGGGCATCTGACACACAAGGGAGAATGGGAGGGCATCTGACACACAGGGGAGAATGGGAGGGCATCTGACACACAGGGGAGGATGGGAGGGCATCTGACACACAGGGGAGGATGGGAGGGCATCTGACACACAGGGGAGAATGGGAGGGCATCTGACATACAGGGGAGAATGGGAGGGCATCTGACATACAGGGGAGGATGGGAGGGCATCTGACACACAGGGGAGGATGGGAGGGCATCTGACACACAGGGGAGAATGGGAGGGCATCTGACACACAGGGGAGAATGGGAGGGCATCTGACATACAGGGGAGAATGGGAGGGCATCTGACACACAGGGGAGAATGGGAGGGCATCTGACACACAGGGGAGAATGGGAGGGCATCTGACATACAGGGGAGAATGGGAGGGCATCTGACATACAGGGGAGAATGGGAGGGCATCTGACATACAGGGGTAGAAGAGGACGTGGACATAGATCTAAATCTTACGCACGGTCCCTTTGTCTTTTGTCTCCGTTGTGTCCAGTTCTGTGCGCGGCGTGTCAGGACAGAGCCGGACTCGTCTCCACGGTAACGGGCATGTTACCGATGCGTATGGCGTCCTACATGTTGCTGCCGTACACGCTCCCGGTGCAGTCGGCCTACTCCGCCGCCCAGAGGTACTCACCTGTCAGACTGACAGGGTCACACCTGCCTCACTCTTGTTTGTGTCTCCTCCTCTCTCCTCCTCTCCTCCTCTCTCCTCCTCTCCTCCCTCTCTCCTCTAATCCTCTCTCCTCTCCTCTCCTCTCTCCTCCTTCCTCCTCTCCCCTCCTCTCCTCCCTCTCTCCTCTCCTCCCTCTCTCCTCTAATCCTCGCGCCTCCTCTCTTCCCTCTCTCCTCCTCTCCTCCTCTCCTCCCTCTCTCCTCTCCTCCCTCTCTCCTCTAATCCTCTCTCCTCCCTCTCCTCTAATCCTCGCGCCTCCTCTCTTCCCTCTCTCCTCCTCTCCTCCCTCTCTCCTCTAATCCTCTCTCCTCCTCTCTTCCCTCTCTCCTCCTCTCCTCTCTCCTCCTCTCCTCCCTCTCTCCTCTCTCCTCCTCTCCTCCTCTCCTCCCTCTCTCCTCTAATCCTCTCTCCTCCCTCTCTCCTCTCTCCACCTCTCCTCCTCTCTCCTCCTCTCCTCCCTCTCTCCTCTAATCCTCTCTCCTCCTTCTCTCCTCCTCTCTCCTCCTCTCCCCTCCTCTCTTCTCTCCTCCCTCTCTCCTCTAATCCTCTCTCCTCCTCTCCTCCTCTCTCCTCCTCTCTCCTCTAATCCTCTCTCCTCCTCTCCTCCCTCTCTCCTCCCTCCTCCTCTCTTCCCTCTCTCCTCCTCTCTCCTCCTCTCCTCCTCTCCTCCCTCTCTCCTCCCTCTCCTCCCTCTCTCCTCCTCTCTCCTCCTCTCCTCCTCTCCTCCCGCTCTCCTCCTCTCCTCCCTCTCTCCTCTAATCCTCTCTCCTCCTTCTCTCCTCCTCTCCCCTCCTCTCCTCCTCTCTCCTCTCCTCCCTCTCTCCTCTAATCCTCTCTCCTCCTCTCCTCCTCTCTTCCCTCTCTCCTCCCTCTCTCCTCCTCTCCTCCTCTCTCCTCCTCTCTCCTCTAATCCTCTCTCCTCCTCTCCTCCCTCTCTCCTCCTCTCCTCTCTCCTCCTCTCCTCCCTCTCTCCTCCTCTCCTCTCTCCTCCTCTCTTCCCTCTCTCCTCCTCTCCTCCCTCTCTCCTCCTCTCCTCCTCTCCTCCCTCTCTCCTCCTCTCCTCCTCTCCTCCCTCTCTCCTCCTCTCTTCCTCTCTCCTCCCTCTCTCCTCCTCTCCTCCTCTCCTCCCTCTCTCCTCCTCTCCTCTCTCCTCCTCTCTTCCCTCTCTCCTCCTCTCCTCCTCTCCTCCCTCTCTCCTCCTCTCTCCTCCTCTCCTCCTCTCCTCCTCTCCTCCTCTCTCCTCCTCTCCTCCTCTCCTCCCTCTCTCCTCCTCTCCTCCTCTCTTCCCTCTCTCCTCCCTCTCTCCTCCTCTCCTCCCTCTCTCCTCCTCTCCTCCTCTCCTCCCTCTCTCCTCCTCTCCTCCCTCTCTCCTCCTCTCCTCCTCTCTTCCCTCTCTCCTCCTCTCCTCCCTCTCTCCTCCTCTCCTCCCTCTCTCCTCCTCTCCTCTCTCCTCCTCTCTTCCCTCTCTCCTCCTCTCCTCCCTCTCTCCTCCTCTCCTCCTCTCCTCCCTCTCTCCTCTCCTCCCTCTCTCCTCCTCTCCTCCCTCTCTCCTCCTCTCTCCTCCTCTCCTCCTCTCCTCCCTCTCTCCTCCTCTCCTCCTCTCCTCTCTCCTCCCTCTCTCCTCCTCTCCTCCTCTCCTCCTCTCCTCCCTCTCTCCTCCTCTCCTCCCTCTCTCCTCCTCTCTCCTCCTCTCCTCCCTCTCTCCTCCTCTCCTCCTCTCCTCCCTCTCTCCTCCTCTCCTCCCTCTCTCCTCTCTCCTCCTCTCCTCCCTCTCTCCTCCTCTCCTCTCTCCTCCTCTCTTCCCTCTCTCCTCCTCTCCTCCCTCTCTCCTCCTCTCTCCTCCTCTCCTCCCTCTCTCCTCCTCTCTTCCCTCTCTCCTCCCTCTCTCCTCCTCTCCTCCCTCTCTCCTCCTCTCCTCCCTCTCTCCTCCTCTCCTCCCTCTCTCCTCCCTCTCTCCTCCTCTCCTCCCTCTCTCCTCCTCTCTTCCCTCTCTCCTCCTCTCCTCCCTCTCTCCTCCTCTCCTCCTCTCCTCCTCTCTCCTCCTCTCCTCCCTCTCTCCTCCTCTCCTCCTCTCTTCCCTCTCTCCTCCCTCTCTCCTCCTCTCCTCCCTCTCTCCTCCTCTCCTCCTCTCCTCCCTCTCTCCTCCTCTCCTCCCTCTCTCCTCCTCTCCTCCTCTCTTCCCTCTCTCCTCCTCTCCTCCCTCTCTCCTCCTCTCCTCCTCTCCTCCCTCTCTCCTCCTCTCCTCCCTCTCTCCTCCTCTCCTCTCTCCTCCTCTCTTCCCTCTCTCCTCCTCTCCTCCCTCTCTCCTCCTCTCCTCCCTCTCTTCCCTCTCTCCTCCCTCTCTCCTCCTCTCCTCCCTCTCTCCTCCTCTCCTCCTCTCCTCCCTCTCTCCTCCTCTCCTCCCTCTCTCCTCCTCTCTCCTCCTCTCCTCTCTCCTCCTCTCCTCCTCTCCTCCTCTCCTCCCTCTCTCCTCCTCTCTCCTCCTCTCCTCCCTCTCTCCTCCTCTCCTCCTCTCCTCCCTCTCTCCTCCTCTCCTCCCTCTCTCCTCTCTCCTCCTCTCCTCCTCTCCTCCCTCTCTCCTCCTCTCCTCCTCTCCTCCCTCTCTCCTCCTCTCTCCTCCTCTCCTCCCTCTCTCCTCCTCTCCTCCTCTCCTCCCTCTCTCCTCCTCTCCTCCCTCTCTCCTCTCTCCTCCTCTCCTCCTCTCCTCCCTCTCTCCTCCTCTCCTCTCTTCCCTCTCTCCTCCCTCTCTCCTCCTCTCCTCCCTCTCTCCTCCTCTCCTCCCTCTCTCCTCCTCTCTCCTCCTCTCCTCCTCTCCTCCCTCTCTCCTCCTCTCCTCCTCTCCTCCCTCTCTCCTCCTCTCCTCCTCTCCTCTCTCCTCCTCTCTCCTCCTCTCCTCCTCTCCTCCCTCTCTCCTCCTCTCCTCCCTCTCTCCTCCTCTCCTCCTCTCCTCCCTCTCTCCTCCTCTCCTCTCTCCTCCTCTCCTCCTCTCCTCCCTCTCCTCCCTCTCTCCTCCTCTCCTCCCTCTCTCCTCCCTCTCTCCTCCTCTCCTCCCTCTCTCCTCTCTCCTCCTCTCCTCCCTCTCTCCTCCTCTCCTCCCTCTCTCCTCCTCTCCTCCTCTCCTCTCTCCTCCTCTCCTCCTCTCCTCCTCTCTCCTCCTCTCCTCCTCTCCTCCTCTCTTCCCTCTCTCCTCCCTCTCTCCTCCTCTCCTCCCTCTCTCCTCTCTCCTCCTCTCTTCCCTCTCTCCTCGTGTTCAGAGTTGTTTGTGTTTGTGCTGCAGGTTTGTCGAGTGGATTCCCGACGTTCCCGCTGACGTGCGCTGGATCTTTGGAATGGCAGGAGACGTGTACAGACAGGCCCGGGGAGGCCCCGCCCACAGCAGGTGTGTCAGATGCCCTCCCATACTCCTGTGTATGTGTGTGTATGTCAGATGCCCTCCCATCCTCCGATGCTTGAGTAGTTACCTGTCGCCGTCGCACTTAAAAAATTTAAAACAAAATATTGAATCCTTTGATTGGTCTCCTGTGCTCAAAATGGCTTCATATTAACGGGATAACGAGGAGTTAGCAAACCGCCATCAGAAAAGTTACACAGTGCAGCTTTAAAGAGGGGGTTTAGTGCAAAATACCACGTTATGTTATACCTGTTTGAGTAATTTAGCGATCTCTCCTGGGCCCTATTCAAACCCTCCTTACAGTCAGCAGTACGAGTCTGTACGAGGCTCCGCCCACAAGTCTACGTCCCCCAGGCTCCCACAGTACGAGTCTGTACGAGGCTCCGCCCACAAGTCTACGTCCCCCAGGCTCCCACAGTACGAGTCTGTACGAGGCTCCGCCCACAAGTCTACGTCCCCCAGGCTCCCACAGTACGAGTCTGTACGAGGCTCCGCCCACAAGTCTACGTCCCCCCAGGCTCCACACGACAATTCTCCATAAATACACAAAAACATGAGACAAAACTGAACACAGCGACTGGACAAACCTGATGTGATGCAGGAGTTTCATTAGTGCGACGCTCTGAAGGGGGAGGGAGTTAGCGCGGAGAGCAAAGGGAGGTTACTACGTTGTTTTGGGTGAATACAGGATTTTCAAAACAATAAAAGGAACATGATGATCTAAATCTGTGATATACAGAAGTCAAACACGTTCTTTTTAAAGGTTGTATGGAGGATTTTTTTAGTTTCAAATTGTCAGTGAAAGTTCAAAATAGCGTTAAAGAGACGCAGCAGCTTTGGAATTATGACGACCAAAAAGAAAAAAAAGAATGAAAATCCATCCATCCATAAAGAATGTTTATCTGGACCCACCACGTCCACAGGTGGACGTGGTGGGTCCAGATAAACATTCTTTATCTATTGGCTGTTTGGTCGTCAATCAAACTCCCTACGTTTCTATAGTAACTGACTCTCCGGCGCGCTGGGATCACGTGGTTTACGTTCGCCTCTCGCACATTCCACAGACGCAAGACGCCGTTTACTCGACCAATGCAGCGGTTCTTAGCGGCTTTTTCCAACTGTATCTTCCTCACAGTTTGCACAAAGTTTGTTGCGATGGCAGACGAGAATCCACGACCAGTTAGCCACAAAAGAAAGTCCGTTTATGAGGTCGCTGAAAGAAGAAGAGAAGGGGAAAAGGAGCGAAGACAAACTAAGGTGATTCTTGGAGATTCCTTCCAGCGATGGCGTCACTGAAGCAGACGAAGGGTCTAAAGACTGACGCGTTAAATGACTTCTGGACAGGAAACTTCAACAGCGATTCTGAACGCACATTGGCTTTAAACAAACAGGATTTCTAGAGTCTGGAGGAGGTGGAGGAGGAGTTTCTACTTATGGAGCTGTGGAGGAGGAGGAGGTAGTGTCTCGCATGAGGAACATTTGAAAAAGAACAAACAGTTGCTTTATTTCTCTTTCCTTGGAAAATCCTCTCTACAACCTTTAATAAACGTCTTTGTCTCTGCAGTGACTCTGGCCTGAGGAAGTGTCTGAGCGTCCCTCCTCTGACCTCGGAGAAAGAGCGCCCCCTGGACCTGGACACTTTACCTGCGCTCTCCTCTTTAGACCTCCACGGAAACTACTGGGAAATCCCCCAAACGCCCACCTCCCCGTCCTCCACGCGCCTCTCCTCGCCTCAGCAGGTCTGCTTCTTCGTGGGCTCCCCGGACGACGCGCCCGGCTCGGCTACGGAGTGACGGAAGGGACAAAAAGCACTGGAAAAACTCAAAGTAAAGGAGTTGTTTTTAAAGGGCTCATATCACTCTGTTTTCTGTGTTCTAAAGTCGTTTCCTTGTCACAAACACACCTGGAGTTGTTTTGTTTCACTCACACACGTTTAACGAACAAACTCTGCACATTTAGGCTCCTTGAGTTCTTCTCTCAAACTGAAAACACTCCGTTCCACCTTGTGATGTCATGTGGTGATACAGGAAGTGCTCCACTGTGTTTTTAAACTCAGAATCAGAATTTATTTGTCATTTCAGTATAAAAAAACACACAGAAACGAAACACTGCACTCAGGTCCAGGTCATCAGCAGCACAAATAATAAAAAAATAAAAGAAAATAAATATAATAAAAGAAAATAAATAAATAGTAAATAGTCAATAAATAAATACTTAAAAAATAAATAAATAAATACTGTTCATTCCATAGTTTAAAAGAAAAACTGGATGAAAAAAATCTACAAAACATCCAAATTAGTCCATAAAGTCCATTAAAGCGTGTGGAGTTTCTGTGGCCAGAGCGTCCGCAGAGGTGGAACGGCACGAGCTCGTTTGAGGGTTGGTCAAAGGCGCTGTATAAATGTGTATGGTAAATATCCGAGCAGTGCCTCACACTCACATCGGCATCGGCTTCATTCTGGTCTAGAGGGAGTTTATTTGAAGAGAACTTGTCGAGTAAAATGATTTTGCTGCATGGACTGATCTTTTAAGTCATTTTCTGATAGATTTAAGTGTTTATATCCTCAGTTTTGGCCAAGCTTTTTTGCAGTGCAGGTACAGGGGATGTCCATTCACCTTCACTAGAATCATCTGGATCATTTCAGCCGATCGCCGAATCGCCGATCTCGACTGAACTAAAGGTAAAAGGAGCTGTTCAAACTGTTCAAACTACCACTTTGTGACATCACAAGGTGGAATGGAGCGTTTGGATGTAGACAGACTAATAATAAAATGATGAAATAGTGAAACAAACACAACTCCAGGCCCGTTTTTGAGGAGGAAACATTAGAACACGAGTTTTCTGCGATACCGTTAAGGGCAAATGTTTTGGACTGAAACACTCCGACAGCAGAAGATTCACTGTGCGACAGAAAAAAGTGTAAAAAATGTTTATTTAAAATGTTTTGATGAAAAGCCAAAAATATTTTTAGGATTTATTCATATTCAGAGTTTGTTATTTGTATTTTTCACAAACAGCTGTTGGAAAATGTCCTCTGCATTTGACCCGTTCAGTGACGCTGGGTTAAACCTGTTCAGGAGCAGAGGACCAGATCAGGACTACCGAGGAACCAGGACTAAACCAGGACTAAACCAGGGTTAAACCAGGACTAGACCAGGACTAGACCAGGACTAGACCAGGACTAGACCAGGACTAAACCAGGACTAAACCTGGATTTGAAGCAGGACTAGTACCTGTAGCTGGAGGATTATTGTGCCTGTTTTATGACACTGGACTGGACACAGGGAGAACGTGCAAAGTGCAATAGAACCGAAGACCCTCTGGCTGTGGGGCAAACACTGCACCACTGTGGACCTCAGTGAAATGAGATCATGTGATAAACTTCTGTTTTATGAACAGACTTTCAGTCGCTGCTGTTACTCTGACAAATGATTTTAACGTTTGTTTATAAAATACTAAATCAGTTTTTTATAAACCTGGAGCCGAGAGCCCAGTGTCTCTGTCGTCTGTTCTGTCACAGGTCTTTTATTTTCACATTTCTTTTATTTTCACATTTCTTTTATTTTCACATTTCTCTTATTTTCACATTTCTTTTATTTTCACATTTCTCTTATTTTCACATTTCTTTTATTTTCACATTTCTCTTATTTTCACATTTCTCGTATTTTAAAGAGGGGGTATTGAGCAAAATGTACTTTATTTTTTACCTTTCTGCCATGCATGTTTGAGTAATCTGGCGATCTCTCCTGGGCCCTATTCAAACCCTCCTTACGGTCAGCAGTACGAGTCTGTACGAGGCTCCGCCCACATGCTCCACATGACAATTCTCCATAAATATACAAAAACATGATACAAACCTGATGTGATGTGCAGGAGTTTCATGAGTGAGACGTACTCTGATTGTGTTGTGATGGCGCTCTGAAGGGGGAGCGACTCAGCACCAAAAACATGAAACTTATAAAACATGTTAATCTGTTGTTTTGGGCAATTTTAACATTTCCAAAACGATAAAAAGAACATGGAAATCTAAATATGTGGCGTGTTACAGTTACAGAAGTATAATACTCCCTCTGTAATACCCCACAGGTATAATACTCCCTCTGTAATACCCCACAGGTATAATACTCCCTCTGTAATACCCCACAGGTATAATACTCCCTCTGTAATACCCCACAGGTATAATACTCCCTCTGTAATACCCCACAGGTATAATACTCCCTCTGTAATACCCCACAGGTATAATACTCCCTCTGTAATACCCCACAGGTATAATACTCCCTCTGTAATACCCCACAGGTATAATACTCCCTCTTTAACCACTTTACGGTGGAGGTTGTATCTCGTATTGTTATTTTTGCTTCATTTATTCATTATTATTCAAAACTAATGCCACGACTTAACTGTAAATTTTTATGTTTATTTGTTTAATCTGGACAAATATTTGAAAAGTTTTAGAAAATATTGATGTGGATTTTTTGTAAATAGTGAACATTTGTAATTATTGTGAGATTTTAATTAAATACAAATCCATGTTTAAGAAAACGTGTTTATCGTTTTGACTTTTATATTGACTGTTGTGTATCTCAGTCTCTCAGTAAAGATTTGGGTTTTTTTGCTCCGTATTTTCACAGAACTGCAGCATTTAAATTTTTATTTTTACATTTATATTAAATAATACACTCAAAAACTCTAAAACTCTGTAACCCAGGTCTAAACCAGGACTAAACTAAGACCAGAGCAGGACCAAACCAGGACTAAACCAGGACTAAATCAGAACTAAACCAGGTCTAAACCAGGACTAAATCAGAACTAAACTAGGATTAGAGCAGGTCTAAACCAGGTCTAACACAGGACTAAACCAGGCCTAACCCAGGTCTAAGGCAGGGCTCAACCAGGTCTAAGGCAGGACTAACCCAGGTATAAAGCAGGACTAAACCAAGACTAACCCAGGACAAAACAAGGTCTAAACCAGGTCTAAACCAGGTCTAACCCAGGTCTAAGGCAGGACTAAACCAGGACTAAAGCAGGACTAAAGCAGGACTAAAGCAGGTCTAAACCAGGTCTAAACCAGGTCTAAACCAGGACTAAACCAGGACTAAAGCAGGTCTAACTCAGGTCAGCGCAGGTCCGTGTTGTGCGCATGCGCCCTGTCTCAGGATGGCGGAGGATGGGAGAGACGAATCTTTGGCCACAGATGAAGAGTCAGAGCCGAGCTGCGAGGAGGGAGCGGGCAGCCTGAGCACCGCGGTAAAACTCTGAATAACTCTGCTTTTTACGACCAAAAACACGACAGAAACACGACAGAAACACGACAGAAACATCACGGAACCGCTCGGCGTGCGGAGGACGGAGCTAGCCTGGAGACGTGCTAGCATCACAGCTGCTCTGCGAACGCGACGTCAACGGCTGATCTTTGACACTTTTAAACTCAACTTTGACACTTTTAAACGTATAAAAACGACAATATTTATCATGTAACCCTAAAAAAATGACAGTGAAGCAGAGGGAAACATTTTATTTCATTAATTTTACATGATATCGTTGACATGGCAGGAAATACACCCAGTGACGTCATAAATAAAATTTTTTTAGTTAATAAAATGTCTTGCATTTTGAAGCATTTATTTGATACAATTATGAAAGCCACAACGGTTTAACTCGTTTTAGTGTTAATGTTACGTGTGCGCAGTTATTGCAGTTACTCTTTCTGTCCAGTAGATGTCGTGGTTTAGCAGCAGATTTTTATTTTTATTTTATTTTATTTTTTTTATTCATTTATATAATGAAATGTACACAGCTCTCAATGGGGGATAACACAGCATTGCACGTACATTTTATTAAACATTCACAAAAAATTTAAATAAAACTGGAAAACTTACAGCAAGGCGGGGCCGTGTAAGCCGGGGGTCTCAAAACTTTTTCCTCCGATGAGCTACTTTTACAAAATGAAAATGCCAGAGAGCTACAAGTTTTAGCGGTTGCAAGAAACTGATATAAGAAAGAACGCGAACCTTAGATGTGGTACAGTTAGATGCCTATAAAACATAAACCATTATTAGTGCACAGAGTTAGGCACCAGTGGTAATAATCATGTAATTAATCAGTTTTGTGTTATTCAGTATAATACGTATGATTCCGAAATCCCTTGGTGAGCGGCTTGGAAGTGGGTGAAAGACGATTCACAATATCCAGCACATTAATAACAAAATAAACAGACGACATAACAACATATAAGACTAACACACACACGCACACACATAAATAATGTGTGTTAGTCTTACATGTTGTTATGTTTTCTGTTTATTTTGTTATTAATGTGCCCTATATTCATTCCCTCAAAATGACTCAAAATGTTGACCTTTAGGAGCGACATAGAAGCAAAATATGAGTGTACTTTAACTTCTACAAAAGAACCCAAGAAGTTAAAGTACATAAGAAGACAAAATGATCATCTTTGGTTTAAAATATAAGTGTAATTCAGATTTAAACAACAGAAGAGGTGATTTCTGTTTTTCCATTTACTTTTATGTACACGTATTTACTCATAATTATAATTGCAAAGTCTCAATAGTTCATTTGGAAATTGGTTTATACCATAAACTCCAAATTTAATTGAACAGTTATTTAAGTTACCATCTTAATTTTCAACCAAGTCGTTAGATTATTCCAAAAACGTTTTGTCCTGCCACAGGTGCAGCAGCAGGATGGGCTTCTGGGAGCGAACTGTAAATGTATTTTGCTTTTTTACAAACAAATACATAATTAACTAGTACTTTTACTGTCCTATTAACTTTGGGTCGAAATCATGGATATTTTAAAAAAGCAGTTTGTGATTTTTGCACAACAGCGTCCGGCACCGTCACTGTTAGCGTCACTACTTCCTGTCCAATTTTATCTCTTGTCTGTGTCCGGATGTCCTCACTATTCCCCACTTACGGATTTATTTAGGGGTCACGCCGTTTTTAGAGGCGTCCGAATGTCCAGTTGGTGAAAAAGTCGTGCACTCAAAATTTCCCACAATGCACCTTGAAAAGTAGAGGTCATCGGTGGTCACTGGAGCGGTCAATATAGACCACAATGCACTGGGAGAGTCGGGGAAACAACGGCTACAGAGACAGGAGTTTAACTGGACACAAGTACTACAAATACTACTACTGTTATACTCGTGTACTACTACTATAGTACTATTACTATAGTAGGGACTGCGCTAAAGAGTGCAGGAGTATGTAGTGTGAATGAGGGTTAGGGGCTGGGGGAGACATTCGGACACAGCCAGTGTTGTTTTTGCTGAGTTGTGCCCAAATGGGTAAATATTTAACGATAAGGCCGTGCAGAGAGCAGTGATGGAAAAAGTACTCAGTTATGTTATTTAAGTAAAAGTACAGATACTGGAACGAAAAAGTAAAAGTATCTAAAATAAAAAAAACTAAAAGTAAAAGTACCTGTTTAAAAATGTACTTGAAGACTAAAAAGTAAAAGCTTTTGAGATCTAATAAAGCTTCAAATGGAGTGATTTTGATTTCAAATTTTGTTCAGCAGAAAGAATCAACTCAATATTTTTTTTCAGCTGTTTTATTTGTGTATTTTTGTTGCTCAAATTATGAACTAAAAATAAATTAATAAAAATAAAAATAAACCCTCCGTCTTTTCAGCAGGTCTCACTCTATAATAAAAATGCTGTTTAAAAACGTAGTGGAGCAGAAGTAAGTAAAAGTAAAATGTACTTTAAAATTTACTGAAAAGTACACAAATGAAAACAGGAGACTTCTGTGTTTAGAAAGAAGTTTTTTTTGTCACAATGTTAACGCTAATGTGAATGTTGAGGCAGAATAAATATTAAAACAACGCCACAAACTGAGGTATTCCACACTTTATTTTGATTAATCTGAATTTTAACAGGTTGATTATTTTATATTTTATGATTTTAATTAAAGTGAGTGTTAGTTGTGTCCGTTCAGGTTGTGGTTCATCTCGTTTCATCTGATTTCAGATCTTGGAGGACGGTTCGACTCTGATCAGACGAATGGAGATTTGTGTCGCAGAGGCCGAGAAAAGAACCGGAAAAAATGCAGTGAACATGGGCGAAAACTACACTGTGTACCTGATAGAGACCAGGTAAGAGACCAGGACCAGACCAGGACCAGACCAGGACTAGACCAGGACTAGACCAGGTGTAGTCTTGTGAGTGCAGTTTGGGTCAGATACACAGAGATACAGAATACTGTATTTGTGTATCGTGAAAATACGAGGGAGAAGTACTTTTTACTTATTATCTGTTCGTTCAAATAAATTGTGACTTTATAAAAACGTCTCTGGTGTTTTGGTGTTTTGAGGCCGATGGACGCGGTGAACGAGGGAAGGAACCCCGCCCCAGACTCTCTGTGGAGGAGGTACAGCGAGTTTGAACTTCTCCGGAACTATCTGCTCGTAACATACCCCTACATCATAGTGCCCCCACTGCCAGAGAAGAGGGTAAGAACCAGGACTAGACCAGGACTAGACCAGTACTGAACCAGGACTAGACCAGGACTAAACCAGACCACACTCCCTCAGTCTTCTTCTGTGGGTGTGCTTCAGGCAGAGTTCGTGTGGCATAAACTCTCGGCCGATAACATGGACCCAGACTTCGTGGAGCGGCGCCGAGTCGGACTCGAGAACTTCCTGCTCCGAGTCGCATCACATCCTGTTCTGTCCAACAACCAGATCCTCCACCACTTCCTCACCGAGGTCTGTACCCACTGTAGATCTGACCCTGACCCTAACCCTGACCCTGACCCTAACCCTGACCCTGACCCTGACCCTAACCCTGACCCTAACCCATCTTAGACTGAGTTTTCTCCTTGGCACTAATTAAACCTCTTCACAATGAGCCTGTCGCACACGTTTACAACCTGATGTCGTTGCCGCGCGGTGAAACGATCGTGTTGCTCCAGCGTCTTTTTATTTTTAACAAAGTTGAAGAACAGCATTTCTTCACCATGAGAAAACAACACAGGCAGTAGAGCGCCCCCAAGTGTGCAAATCATGAATCAAATTTCTTTCTTTTAAATCAAACATATAAAATCATGTACTTAAACATTTTACATTGCTTTTTAAACAAAAACATAAATGAATTATTATAAATTGCTGATTATTTATGCAAATATATAAACCTTATGAAAATCCGTTTACACCCACTGCCCGTCAGAAGGATCGAAAATCAGACACTAATCCACATTACAACCAGTATTGAAACTAGATCCTCATTTTCTGCAGGTATCGATATTAAAAAAGAAGAGAGCAGAACCCTTCCTGAATGTGTTTAGAACGATCTGCAGCTGCATCAGAACAAGTATAAGAGCACAGAGACTAGAATACACCCATGGACCTGGTTTAGACCTGGTTTAGACCTGGTTTAGACCTGGTTTAGACCTGGACCACTGAGGGATCACACACATATAAGAACACATGAGAACAGAAAAGAAAATTCTACCATTTAATGTTCACAGAATCATATTCTATTGTCCAAATAAAGTGTTTTTGTTTTTTTTAAATTATCGTGGTATCAGAATCGGTATTGAGTATCGAGTATTGAGTCTCTCTCAACACTCACCAGGTACTTTTAAAGGTGCAGTACCTGATTTTTACTGTGTTCAAATTTCTGTTCATTTTAAACAGTTTGCAGTGGTCCAAAGTTCTTCCTCTTTTACCTTCTGCGTTCAGAGCGTCCGAATTATTCACCATGATGAGTTTAGAAACACTTTTCACTGTCACAGACCAAAGCGGGGTTTTATGGTCACGGTAAAGCTAATGATAACTTTATAATTGACAATAACTTGAGGCCATTGAATGAAACAAAAGTGAGCTGGCTCTAGATATAACTGAAACATCTGAACCTGTACCTTGTGTTTCAGGAGCACGGGTGGAAGGAGGCGGTGTACGACACAGGATTTCAGGCTAAGGTACGTCCATATTAACTCTATTTATCACATTATATTTAGGGATGGGCCGATAAAGAAATAAATTATTTATTTATTTTTGAGCCGATATCCGATATTCGGCCTGCTGCTGCAGCCGATAACCAGTATTTGCCAATACTGATATAAAATTATAAAATGCATCTTAAATTTAAGTAAGGATCATAAACTCAGTTTTATAAAAATAACTGAATGTTTTAATCTGAGATATGAAATAGTCACATACAGCCATAAAACTCTTCTATTTACATTTTTACTCATTAGTCTGTTATTAGTTTGTTCAAAAAGGGCACCCAGAGAATGAGGAAGCACAAAAATATCGGTATTGAGTATCGATATCGGCTGATACCAATTCTGGAACCAATATATCGCCCGTCCCTGAAGACATAAACAGTTTTGAACGTGTCTGTGTCCAGGCCGACTCCAGACTCAGAGCTCTCAGCGCCACCTTCAGGGTCAGGAACCCAGACAAGTGAGTCACATCACGGGACATTAACGCTACTGATACTGTACAGCTGATATCATGGGCATTCTCTGGGGGTGTGATGCTAACCGTAGGCACTGCTCTGTCTGAAGCTTTGTTACTCAAGTTTAATCTGAGTTTTGTTTTAACACAATCTGACAAGAAAGAACTGACTGATCTGAACTCCAGCAGGTGATCTGATCTGTGCCGTTAAACACGTCCCTCTCAAAGAACATTACAGTCACAAGCTAGCATTAGCATTAACATTAGCATTAGCATTAACATTGGTATTAGCATTAGCATTAGCATTAGCATTAGCATTAGCATTAGCCAACAGTTTTTCAGTTAGTAACTCTCAGCTTTTAGTGTAAAATCAAACTCCTAAATAGGACCATGAACACTCGGACTGATCACAGGCTCCTGAAAATGTGCTCTTTAAATCAGGTGTCTCCTACCTTTTTCCTCTGGTGACCTTTACAAAACAAAAATACCAGAGAGTTACTCATTTTAGAGGTTGGAACAAATTTAATTAATCGGATCTTAGTTATTCACAATGTGTAATTCAGAAATCCTTTGGAGAGCTACTTGGAAGAGGGTGGAGAGCTGCTGGTAGCTCCCGAGCTACAGGTTGGAGACTCCTGCTTTAAATCCACTTTGTGTTATCTTAAAACTTTTCTGACAGTGTTTGCTAATGTGTGCATTGCGTCTTCATGGTAACAGCTGAACATAAAACCACACAGATAAATGCAGAACACTCCCAGCGTGATGTTACTGCAAAGTATCAGCAGTGAGTCTCTGTATTTTTCTCTGTTTTTAGGCGTTTTGTGGAGATGAAGCACTACAGTGATGAGCTCCAGTCCCACACGTCTCAGCTGCTGAGAGCGCGAGCCGTAAGTGTCTGTTATGTACCGTTTAGAGGGGCACTGCGGAACTTTTCTGGTGGAGGGTACATCATCTGCTTGTCTCCATGGAGAAGTCATTGCTTTGCCTGGAATATTCCAATTACAAACGTAAAATCAGTGATTCTTTTCATCAGAGAGAAGCGTTCATTTACCTGCTTTACAGACCGCAAAAAAGCTTAGCCAAAATTAAGATCTAAATACTTAAATCTATCAGAAAATGACTTAAAAGTAGTGAAATGATCAGTCCATGCAGCAAGATCATTTTACTCGACAAGTTCTCTTCAAATAAACTCCCTCTAGACCAGAATGAAGCAGACTCTGAACTCTTAAGTCGATAATAAACCTGAAAACAAGACGAATAAACTGATAGAAGTTTTAAAATCTTGGCCAGATCTGAGAAATTTGTAGTGTAGGGCTGGTATCATTAAGAAGCTGCCGATACAATACATACCTCGATACATAGGCCACGATACAATACGTTTTCTGATGCAGTGCACTTTTGATTCAATACGATTCGATACGATATATTTCAAATCAGTTTGTTACAGTTCAGTGAAAAATAAAGGTTAAATCATGGCTGTGATACTAAGTTTACTAAGTTTGTGCAAAGTTCATATGATAAACACCCATTTTACTCAAAACTGTGAAAATGTCAACACAATCGCAGCTCTTACACAAAATAATTTAGTAAAATACACGTAAAAATACTCTTGGCGATATATCGATACAGCAGCCCACGATATCAAATTAAACTATACAATACATCGATATTTCAATATTTTTGCACACCCTTACTGATTTACATGTTTCGGTTACTTCCTCTATCTTCCTCAGGTCTTGTGATGGTGCAGTGATGGTGCAGTGACGTGTCTTGGAGGCTGCTTTACTTGGTTTTGTCAGACAGTGGGGGAAACTTACACCCCCTGCTGTCTGACGCCTTCTCCTGCATCCCGTGTGTGCGATAGGGTGTACGCTCCCTCGTCTCGGTGTGTGCTCCTTGGACCTGCTTTTGGATCTCGAGGGCCTCTCTGATCCAGCGCTGGTGTTTGCGGCTTTTTGAAAACAAAAAAAATGTAAAAAGGAAACGACAAACAAGAGCAATTAAGAGAACAAACAGAACAGGAAAATCTGAAATCAGCTAAATCCGACCACAGCATTAGACAAAACCACCTCATGGATCAATGTGCTCCTGTCTGATGAAAAGAATAGACCTTTTTCACAACTTGCCAGGAGTGCCGCACTGTAGGGTTGAGGAACTTCCAGTTAGTGGTTTTCTGTGACAAAATGTCTGTGGAAATGTCTGGCGTTTTCTCCACCAGCTTCATAAATCTGCCCCATCACCAAATCTTCAACAAACAAGATCCACAAAGGATCCACAACTACACTATACTGTCAAAAGTATTTGCTCACCTGCCTTGACTCACAGATGAACTTCAGTCACATCCCGTTCTTTATCCAGAGGGTTTAATATGACGTCGGTCCTTTGCAGCTGTAACAGCTTCAACTCTTCTGGGAAGGTCCACAAGGTTTAGGAGTGTGTTTATGGGAATTTTGGACCACTCTTCCAGAAGTGCATTTGTGAGGTCACACACTGATGTTGGACGAGAAGGTCTGGCTCTCAGTCTCTAATTCATCCCAAAGGTGTTCTATCGGGTTGAGGTCAGGACTCTGTGCAGGACAGTCAAGTTCATCCACACCAAACTCTCTCATCCAGGTCTTTATGGACGTTGCTGTGTTCACTGGTGCACAGTCATGTTGAAGAGGAAGGGCCGTCTCCAAACTGTTCCACAAAGTTGGGATCATGGAATTGTCCAAAATCTCTTCTTTCTTAGTTCTTCTTAGTTCCTTTCACTGGAACTAAGGGACCAAGCCCAGCCCAGTCAGACAAGTACCGTTCCCCTGGCAACCGCCAAACCCAGACCCATCCATCAGATTGCCAGATGGAGAAGAGCGATTCATCCCTCCTTGAGAGGTGGCGGCGCTTTACACCACTGCGTCCAATGCTTTGCATTGCACTTAGTGATGTTTGGTTTGGATGCAGCTGCTCGGCCATGGAAACCCATTCCATGAAGCTCTACACAGTTCTTGAGCTAATCTGAAGGCCACATTGTCAAGTCTTTAATTAAGGAATGCAGGTCCAACTTGAAAAACCCGGAAACTCAGCTCAACTCAGCTTCAAGACTTTTATTGAATTTTTCAGCTTTTTCTTCAGTAGCAGTAGTAGTAGTAGTAGTAGTGGTAGCAGTAGTAGTAGTAGTGGTAGCAGTAGTAGTAGTAGTGGTAGCAGTAGTAGTAGTAGCAGTAGTAGCAGTAGTAGTAGTAGCAGTAGTAGTAGTAGCAGTAGTAGTAGTAGTAGTAGTAGTAGTAACAGTAGTAGTAGCAGTAGTAGTAGTAGCAGTAGTAGTAGTAGTGGTAGCAGTAGTAGTAGTAGTAGTAGTAGTAGTAGTAGTAGCAGTAGTAGTAGTAGTAGTAGTAGCAGTAGTAGTAGTAGCAGTAGTAGTAGCAGTAGTAGTAGTAGTAGTAGTGGTAGCAGTAGTAGTAGCAGTAGTAGTAGTAGCAGTAGTAGTAGTAGTGGTAGCAGTAGTAGTAGTAGTAGTAGTAGTAGTAGTGGTAGCAGTAGTAGTAGTAGTAGTAGTAGTAGTGGTAGCAGTAGTAGTAGTAGTAGTAGTGGTAGCAGTAGTAGTAGTAGTAGTAGTGGTAGCAGTAGTAGTAGTAGTGGTAGCAGTAGTAGTAGTAGTAGTAGTAGTGGTAGCAATAATAGTGTTATCAGTAGCAGTAGCAGGTCGAAAACCTTTAAAGTAAACAAATATGTGGAATAATGAAACTACATTTTACATTCATGTCCGTATTTTAATCTATTTGCATTTTAATTAATCTATTTTAACTATAATATTTATTAATATACATTTTACATATTAACTTAATTAGGTAAATTTTTAAATGATGTAACATTTTAACAAATATTTTAACTTTCAATATAACTTATTTTTTCTACAATTTTAAATGGCCATGTATGAACCAAATTTTATATTTTATTATTTTTTTTATCATATTTTAATGAATTAACAAATAGCTTTTAATTGCCAAATAATATACACTTTTTAAATTAGTGCTCCTTTAACTTAGACTTAGTTAATACCCACAATAAACTGGAATATATTTAAACAATCAATTGCCAAGTTGATTAAATTATTCATTTCAGTTAACATTTTCAGAACTTAAATTAAATGACTATTTCCTGAATTTATCAATTTACTGTTAACTTAAATTTGAACATTTCGTAAAATAAATCAGCCAATTGCATTTACAATCTAACTAAGGCTTCTCATTACACTATTAATTGTACTTAAATTAAACAGAATGTTCACCTGAACAGATTATCATTACACTATTGTGTCTTTAGGGTCTTAACTATATTTAAAACTAACTTTGCAGGTAAATTTCCTCACCGGTAGTGTCTCTGTGTTTCCCCTTTGCATTCCTGAGTTTGGTTTGTGCCTGCGCACCTGAGCCTAATTAAATGAGTGAAGCCGACACTACCGGCTTACCTGTATTTTTAATGCCATCTACTGGCCAGACTAGGAATAAGAAAAGAGGGGAAGGAGAGGAGAGGTGAAGGTTATGAGCAGAGGGGCTGGGCTTCTTGACTTGACACACATGAAGTTTAGAGGTCTGTAGCGATTGACTCTGCAGAAAGTTGGCGACCTCTGCCTCCCTGTCGTTCCCAATCACTTCCACTTTGTTATAATCCCAATGACAGTCGACTGTGGAATATTTAGGAGCGAGGAAATTTCACGACTGGACTTGTTGCCCAGGTTCATCCTGTCACATTACCACACTGGAATTTGGGAATTTTGAGCTCAGTGAAGTCCAGCAGGAGATATGTGGAATTATCTGCTTTGTGGACAGATGCAAACCCCTGGCCTTCTCAGTGAGTCTCCTGAAATGGTTTTCCTCATTCCAAAAGTGTGATTCAAAGTTTTGATGATAAACTCGATACTCAAAACCAATTCTGATCCCACGATGAGAATAAAAACACTTTTTTTTCTTTAGTTTCTGATTTTCGGTACTTTTGACGAGCCGACTATGGACTTGAGCATCAGAAATGTTCCGCAGTGCACCTTTAGATTTCTTTCTTCTTCTTTCTTTTCAGAGAGTGGCCGATCGGCTCTATGGAGTTTACAAAGTCCACGGAAACTACGGACGAGTCTTCAGGTTTGTATAAATGTGTCAGATGCCCTCCCATCCTCCCGTATCCCTGTGTGTCAGATGCCCTCCCTGTGTGTCAGATGTCCTCTCATCCTCCTCTATCCCTGTGTGTCAGATGCCCTCCCAGCCTGTATGCCTGTGTGTCAGATGCCCTCCCTGATGTTGTGGTGTGTCAGATGCCCTCCCAGACGTGCTGTGGGGGACAGCGGGGGAATGAAGGTCACTGATGGAACTGATCAGGGAAAACATTTGAGGTTTAACTAAGACTTGAAACAAGACTCAAACAGGACTAACTAGGGTTATAGTGTTGTTGTTTTCAGAGAAACCACCGGAGCTGAGGAAAAGTTTAGGTGATGTTTATTCCAGATGATGCGATTACAGCTACAAGTATTATAAGTACTGTGTACTGTGCTCTAGTTGAACTATAGAGAACCTTATAGAGACAGAGAGAGAGTGAGACGCACTTAGATAGGGACAGACGCACTGAGAGGGAGGCAAGGGCCAACAGCTACCAAGCAACCGATCGACCCTGAACCACTTCCTCCCTGGATTTATATCCCCATATCAGGACGATCCCCTGGTCACGTAATCACATTCCTCCTTCCTTCCCCTGGTCACTCTGACATTTTGGCAACTAGAGAAGTTTTGGCAACTACAAGTGTTGCTGCTCCCCTGGATTTCCAGAACCAGCAGTACTTGGTTACTGCCCCCCGCATCCCTGCTCCTGTCTCTCTCTCTCCAAAAGGAAACATCTGTGCTCTAATATTACATAAAACATTTGATTCACAATTAATCATAACAAAAACACTTAAGAAATATTTTCCACCACAATAGTATTGAAATTCAGATACTAAGACTAGTATTCAAACTAGATACTCATTTAGTGTACGCCCATGGACCACGATGGAACTATGGACCTGAGGGATTACACACATATAAGGACACATGAGAAGAAAGAGAGTTTTTATTTTCATCGTGGGATCAGAATGTTTTTTTTCTGTGTTTTTTTCAGTGAGTGGAGCGCCATCGAGAGGGAGATGGGGGACGGGCTGCAGAGCGCTGGGCACCACATGGACGCGTGAGTACAACAGGACTAAACCAGGACTAAACCAGGACTAAACCAGGACTAAACCACAACTAAACCAGGACTGAACCAGGACTAAACCAGGACTAAACCATGACTAAACCACGACTAAACCACGACTAAACCAGGCCTAAACCAGGACTAAACTAAACCAGGCCTAAACCAGGACTAATCTTTTTAATAATTGTTTATTTATTTATTTATTTGTTTATTTGATTGGGACAGTGCATGTTAATGAACATACATGACAAAAGCACGACTGTAAACACGCCGGATTGTAGCCATACGGCTAATTTCCATCCGTAGTCCCACGGGTCAGGGTCACAGGGGTCAAAAATACAACAACAATAAAATTTACATTAAACAATGATCAGGCCTTAAATACAATTTTCCAACCATACAATCTTACAATCTTAGTCACCTCCGCACAAAACTCCATTAACATTCACTCAGCTCATTATCCACACCCACATACATCATACAAAACTAAAACGTGTCAAGTAAGAGTTCTGTTACTTCAATAAAAAATATTACTCAAGTAAGAGTAAAAGTATTTTGCTAGAAAAGTACTCTGAAAGTACATTTTCAGTTTCAGTAACTGAGTAAATGTTTTGTCTGGTGTTTGGTTGGTGTTTTGGTGTTTGCGTTTTGTTTTGTTTTTGGTTTAATAAAGTTCTGCGTTTTCAGGTTTGCAGCTTCGATTGACGACATCCTGGAGGAGGAAGAGCACTACGCCGACCAACTCAAAGAATACCTGTCCTACGCCGAGGCCCTGAGGTAACCACGGCAACAGAACCAGACCAGAACTAAACCAAGACTGAACCAGAACCAAACCAGAACTAAACCAGGACTGAACCAGAACCAAACCAGGACTGAACCAGAACTAAACCAGAAGTAAATCAGAACCAAACCAGGACTGAACCAGAACTAAACCAGAACTAAACCAGGACTGAACCAGAACCAAACCAGGACTGAACCAGAACCAAACCAGGACTGAACCAGAACCAAACCAGGTCTGAACCAGGTCAAAAACAGAACAAAAGGTCTGAAACAGGTCTAAACCAGGACTAAACCTCTCCAGGCATCAAAAACCTGTCTGAAGAGGTTTTAGAGTCATCCATGCATACCACCATCAGTGTATACCACATCAATAACTGTCAAAATGATAATTCACAGCTAAATCCAAAATATATTAAAATAAAATTAAAATGCAGGTGTCAAAGGCCCTTTTGCCCTATACAGTTTATTACTGCAGCTTATTGATGCATAACAAGTACTGTAACAACCTTTGAACTCTAAAACTCTAACTCTAACTCTTTTTCCCCTTGATTGACGCGCCACATGGTTTACACTCGTCTTATTCTCTTTATCAAACGTGAAGTGAGACCACAGGTCAGACCGTCTTTTTCTCCCAATCCCAGTCATCAGCATCTTCTCTTAGCACTTGTTGCTCCTCTGTCCTCCTCATGTTTCTTGGCGGGGCGCGTGAGCTTTTCGGCACCGCGCAACAACGCGCGCTGTGATTGGCTCTTTAGCGCAGCGGCCGCTCGTTCCTCTCTCTCTTCTCCTGAGGAGTCCTGACACTTATTCGTCACCATGGATCTATTATTCGTCACAGGTTATATTTTCGTTTTGTCTTTTATTTGTTGACAAAAATGTCCGTCTATTTCGTCATCGTTTTAGTCATTTAAAAGTAATTTTTATTTAGTTTTCGTCTCGTTTTCGTCTGCAAAAAACCTTCGTTGACAAAATCATTTCGTCATAGTTTTCGTCAACGAAATTAACACTGCTAAATATGTGTGTATGTGTTTCAGTTAATAGCCCAGAGAAGTCACATACTCCCTCTTTAATTACTATGGCAACAGTGCTAAAGTAGGTCTTGTGTTTTTCAGGGCGGTGTGCAGAAAACATGAGCTGACGCAGTTTGAGCTGGAGGTCTCCACCCAGGACCTGATCACCAAGAGGCAGCAGAGAGAGGAGCTGGCCACAGGGGTAAATGTCCAAGTGTCTGTGCCATGCCCCAGTCCTCCAGGCAGGGTCCAGACAGAGATGGTGTATAAATGGACAGGGTCAGCCCGATGTTCCCCAGTACCACTGTTCCCCCGGGAAACATCAGTACCTCCAATTTCGAAAGGTACCGCTGTTCCCCCGGGAAACATCAGTACCTCCAATTTCGAAAGGTACCGCTGTTCCCCCGGGAAACATCAGTACCTCCAATTTCGAAAGGTACCGCTGTTCCCCATACCTCTGTTCCCCGTTGCCTATGTTTCCCAGGGGAACAGCGGTACCTCTAATTGCAAAAGGTGCCGATGTTCCCCGTCAATACTGCGGGCCATCCTCATCCTCAAGTTTTCTCCTTGTCTTCTCCAGAGTCTTTCATGTCTATCACAGGTGCTCAGGCTGAACCTGCTCTGTGACTAGCACAGGGCACCAGTGGTGGACTTGCCAATTCTGGTGTCATCTAACGCCAGTGGAGCTCCACGGTGCTGGGTGTAGAGCACAGGGCCCACCACAGGACGTGGCGCCCTCAAGCCGCCCTCATGAAGTCTGTTTGTGATTGTTTGGGCAGAGACGTTCACACCAGTGTCCTGCTGGAGGTCATTCTGTAGGTCACGGGCAGAGCTCAGCCTGTTCCTCCCGCACAAAGGAGCAGATATGGGTTGAGGACCTTCTGCGGCCCTGTCCAGCTCTCCTAGAGTAACTGCCTGTCTCCTGAAATCTCCTCCATGTTCTGGAGATTGTGCTGGAGACACATTAAATCTCCTTGCAACAGCACGTCTGGATGTGCCGTCCTGGAGAAGTTGGACGATCTGTGCAGCTTCTGTAGGTTAAGGAGCAGCCTCATGCTCCCAGTAGTGATCATCACTGTAGCCAAAGCAGCACTAGTGGAAAACCAGCCAAAAAACAAGAGGGAGAAACTTGAAGTGACCTCCACATGTAAAACCGGTCCTGCTTTAGAGGTTTTCTCATTGGTGCTGCTCTAGTGCAGCTGTTGTTCATTTCCATTAAAAGAGGAGCTCCTTTTGTTCCTAAGACATTGCCCTGTCCACATTTGTATAGATATATAACATATACAGCATATATAAATATATATATACAAGAAAAAAATAAAGAAATATAGAAATGAAGTAATACAAATATATCACAGCTGTATACAAGATAAGATGCAACAATGATGTGATGAGTGACAGGACAGAGGGTTATCTGTTACATAAGGGTGAGTTGTACAGGTGTAGGGAGTATTATCTGTTACATAAGGGTGAGTTGTACAGGTGTAGGGAGTATTATCTGTTACATAAGGGTGAGTTGTACAGGTGTAGGGAGTATTATCTGTTACATAAGGGTGAGTTGTACAGGTGTAGGGAGTATTATCTGTTACATAAGGGTGAGTTGTACAGGTGTAGGGAGTATTATCTGTTACATAAGGGTGAGTTGTACAGGTGTAGGGAGTATTATCTGTTACATAAGGGTGAGTTGTACAGGTGTAGGGAGTATTATCTGTTACATAAGGGTGAGTTGTACAGGTGTAGGGAGTATTATCTGTTACATAAGGGTGAGTTGTACAGGTGTAGGGAGTATTATCTGTTACATAAGGGTGAGTTGTACAGGTGTAGGGAGTATTATCTGTTACATAAGGGTGAGTTGTACAGGTGTAGGGAGTATTATCTGTTACATAAGGGTGAGTTGTACAGGTGTAGGGAGTATTATCTGTTACATAAGGGTGAGTTGTACAGGTGTAGGGAGTATTATCTGTTACATAAGGGTGAGTTGTTGTATAGTTGTAAGGAGTATTATCTCCTCTGTCCCTCTATAGTCTGGTGCAGTGGGTGAGTTTTTGTACAGTTGTAGGGAGTATTATCTTCTCTGTCCCTCTATAGTCTGGTGCAGTGGGTCAGTTGTACAGTTGTAGGGAGTATTATCTCCTCTGTCCCTCTATAGTCTGGTGCAGTGGGTCAGTTGTACAGTTGTAGGGAGTATTATCTCCTCTGTCCCTCTGGCGCAGTGGGTGAGTCTCTTTAGCTGATCCCCCAGTCCACAGAGCTTTAACCCTGACACACTCCACAGGATTTACCGTCTTAAAAGATTTTTAAGCGTGAGACAAAAAGCACCGACACAAGGAGAATTGTATGAGATTTAAATTTCAAAGCAGCGAAGAGAACGTGCACTACAAGCTAAAAACAAGCTAACAATAAGAATAAAACAACTCACTTGAGACTTGAGTGTTCAAAACAAAACAAATACGTCTGCTTACAAAGAAAAAAGAAAGGGAAAAAACATCACAGGGATTGAAAAATATTCACATGATGGTGACCAATGAGCTCCTTTGTTTCACATGCGTCACTGAAATAAACAAATCTGATTGGACGATCACGTTGTTTGGACTTGAGCCCTGACGGAGGGAGACCAGACTGTGTTTAAATAATACAGATCAGTCTGGATCTGACACGCAATTCACTTTATGTCAAAGTGTCTAGAGTCCAAATGAATTAAGTAATAAACCCATTTTTATTACTTTATTATTTCGATTTTCTGAATCTGCTGATTTATTTTATTTTACAGATTGGTGACAAAGATTTACAGAACAAAACTCATATAATTTTTGAGTTTTATAAAAAAAAGTAAAATAAGTTCAACAAGCATTCACATTTGAGAAAAATCTGCACTGTAAATCAATCCATGAATCCCAGGCATTTCAGAACATGTTTGTAGAGATCTAAACTTCAGGGTTAGCAGCTTTTACACAGAATAAGACCTCATGGAGACCCCCTCTAGGATTCATCCACTTGGTGTTTTTAGAGCGCCACCTACAGACACACAGCAGAATCTCACATTAGACTGAAACTGCATTATGTTTAAAATGCAGATGTCAGGTCATACTGCTCGTTTCTCACTTCCTGTATTTATTAACTTTCTGTCTTCTACTTTTCTTCACAAACTTAACCCTAACTTAACTGTAAAACTATGATACACACTGACCACAGGGACTCTCCACCAGACCAAGGACCGTCCATATAAAATTATATTATTTTACAGCATTGGTTCATTGTGTAACTGCCATAAAATAATGTACGTTTATGGTTTAAGGAAATAGGCCAAATTACTTCACGTTGTTTATTTGCTGAAGACAAGATCTACTGTCTCCAACTGTAACTCACAGCAGAACCTTCACATCATCATGTTGGCTGAGGAACCAACTGTCACATACAAAAGCAGCAACAACACATAAACACTATCAGATCAACACACAAAATATCAGATCATCAGCATTTGGTGCCTTTGGCTATGTGGGCCAGTGCCAAGTCCTGCTGGAAAATGAAATCAGCGCCTCCATAAAGCTTTTTAGCAGAAGAAACACAAAGTGCTCTAAAATGTCCTGGTAGACGTCTGCACTGACTGTGGACTTCAGAAAACACAGCGGACCAGCAGCAGCAGATGACATGCAGCTCAGATCATCTCTGACTGTGGAAACTTCACACTGGACTTTGATTTCCAAAAGATCTGCAAAATGTACTTTCATCTGAAAAGAGACTTTGGACACAGAGCAACAGTCCAGTTGTTTTTCTCCACAGCTCAGGTCAGACTCTCCTGATATCGTCCCATAGAGGCTTCGTCTGTGTGGAGTGGCTCTTGACCGATCTTAACCAATGACCTTCTGTGTCTTTCTCCTTGTGGAGGGTCAGTGAGTGTCTTCTGGACATCTGTCCAGTCAGCAGCCTTCCCCATAATTGTGTAGCCCACTGCCCCAGACTGAGAGACCATTTAAAGGCTCAGGAAACCTTTGCAGGTGTTTTCAGTTAATTAGCTGATTAAGGTGACACCATGAGTTTTTTATATTGAACTTTTACACAATATTCTAATTTGACACACTGAGACATTGTGTTAAATTAAAGCTCAGATAAAAGTCTAACAAAGCCTCAGAGCAATGCCTCTAGTTAGCGTCACAGCCCAGTTGTGTTTTCTGAAGTGTGTTTTGTTGTTTTGCAGATGGTGCGTACGTTCTCACTCAAAGGCGTCACAAATAAACTGTTTGGTGCAGAGGCTCCAGAGCAGAGAGAGTCTCGACTGAAGCTTCTGGAGGAGCTGATCTGTGAAGGACAAGAGTCTGTGAAAGAGAAAACTCTGGAGCGACAGTGAGTCTCACACCTGCACGACACAAAACACATCACTATGTTCTAATGATGTTTCCTCATCACAAACAGACACACAAACCCTGCATACTCAGACTGAAAACACTCTCCTCCACCTGGAATTACTAACCTGAACTAAAGGTAAAAGGAGAAAACTACCACTTCATGACATCACAAGGTGGAGCAGAGCGTTTGGAGCTTTGGAGATGTAGACAGACTAATAATAAAGAGTTCCTCAAACATGTGAATGAAACAAACACAACTCCTGGTCTGTTTTTGAGGAGGAAACAACATTAGAACACGGTTTAAAGTTCTGTGTGTGTGTGTGTGTGTGTGTGTGTGTGTGTGTGTGTGTGTGTGTGTGTGTGTGTGTGTGTGTGTGTGTGTGTGTGCAGGGAGCATGTGGAGCGGGGACTCGTGGACATGCAGCGTTTTAAAGACCAGAAGGACAAAGACCTGAAGGAGGCGCTCCTGAGCTACGCTCTGATGCAGGTGTCCATGTGTAAGAAGGTACAGCCTGAGAGGAAACAAAGACCAAATATGGAGTCGTGCTGTTTTCAGGGCCGTGTGTCACTGGACTAGCCCCGCCCACTGTGCCAGTTTGACCAATCAGAGCGAAGCAGCTACAGCGGCGCTCACACAGGCTCCGAGCGAGGCTGGGCTGACTCTTTTAGGCACTTTGAGGATTTCAAAATTCATCTTCATGTTGTAAAAATATAGACGAATCCTATAAAACCCTCTGTGAAAGCTCTGGATGCCCCGTCAGAACACGGGCAGAGTTCACACAAACACTGTGCTCTGTGGTCAGGGGTCAGAGGTCAGGGGTCAGGTACACTCTCCCTCTGTTACACTGTGCTCTGTGGTCAGAGGTCAGGGGTCAGGTACACTCTCCCTCTGTTACACTGTGCTCTGTGGTCAGAGGTCAGAGGTCAGGGGTCAGGTACACTCTCCCTCTGTTACACTGTGCTCAGGGGTCAGAGGTCAGGGGTCAGGTACACTCTCCCTCTGTTACACTGTGCTCTGTGGTCAGAGGTCAGGTTTAACCCTCTGTCACATTGTGCTCTATGGTCGGGGGTCAGAGGTCAGGTTTAACCCTCTGTCACATTGTGCTCTATGGTCGGGGGTCAGAGGTCAGAGGTCATGTTTAACCCTCTGTCACATTGTGCTCTAGGTCGGGGGTCAGAGGTCAGGTTTAACCCTCTGTCACATTGTGCTCTATGGTCGGGGGTCAGAGGTCAGAGGTCATGTTTAACCCTCTGTCACATTGTGCTCTATGGTCGGGGGTCAGAGGTCAGGTTTAACCCTCTGTCACATTGTGCTCTATGGTCGGGGGTCAGAGGTCAGAGGTCAGGTTTAACCCTTTTCACATTGTGCTCTATGGGAGAATGCTCCTGGAGCTGCAGTACCTGGAGCAGCCACTAGTCGGTCTCTCACAGGGACAGAGGGAGTGTTTGGAAGATCATTTGTTCCATCAGAATTTGAATTTTAAATTTCTCACTTTGAATTTTTTTTTTTAAATGGATCTGCTAACTATTCCCCCACTCCCACTCCATATTGAATCACCTGACTAACAGAAACTGTAAACAAATATGTGTGTCTCAGAGTAATTTCATTATAGTTAGCGCCCCCTTCAGGCAGATATAAAGCAGTGTCCACCAGCATCTGACCAGAACTGAAGAAGCAGCTTGGATGAGCTGAGAAACGTATTCAACCAAATAAACAATGTCCAGTTGACAAATTAAATTTCTCCTTTTGCTTTGAAAAAGTACACTTAAAATTTCAGCAACTCATATTCAGAAAAAAATAATCATCTTTTTTTTCAGAGTTAAAAAATTCAAAGTGAGAAATTCAGCGGTATTTAAAATTCTAAATCTGATGGAACAGATGATGTTCCATAGGAGTGTCTTTTGTGTTTCTTATTATAGATTCTGTGGAATATATACTGTCTGTGTACAATACATACAAAATATAAACTGTATAGAAAAACTTTATGACTTTATTAGTGAAGCTTCTTGATTTTCATTCATGTTAAAACTGTATTAACGTCTTGTTTTTATGTTTTTCTGCAGGGCATCCAGGTGTGGAGCAACGCCAAAGAATGTTTCCTCAAAATGTAACTCAAGTCTGACTTTAATTCTAAATTTAAAGCTGCACTGTGTAACTTTTTGGCTGGGGGTCCGTCGCCTGCTTGTTTCTATGGATACGTCATTGTTCTGCCTGGAATGTTCCACAGTGTGACATTAAACAGCTCTACTTTACATTTATTCAATTACAGGTGGTTTTAGAGCTCAAAAATACCTAGAAAAACAGACATTCTGACTGTGAGCGGGGTCGCCTCTCCACAGATCTGACCTGGAACCTGGTCTGGTTTGGTCTCCATGAAGATAGAAAGGTTTAATGCCATACTGTGGAACATTCCAGACAAAGCAATAACATCTCCATGGAGAAAAGCATCTGACGGACCCTCCACCAGGAAAGTTACACAAGGTGGCTTTAAGTTAGTCTTACTTGAGTTGTACTTTTCCCAAATACTTTTTACTTTTTACAAATACTTTTACTTGAAGCACTACCTTGTACTTCTACTTGAGTAAATATTATTTTGAAGTAACGGAGATTAAACCAAACCCAGTTATATGGTATTATAGTGTGTTTAGGTCATTTCCTTTGTGAATCAATAACGTTTGTCTATCATGAATAAATTCTTAAATCAGACTTGGAATCAGAAATCAAAAGTCCTTCTGTGTGTTTTGTCAAAATCGTGCTCAGTTTGAAGTCGTAAAGGGCCGGATCCTTACGTCTCTGTGGCAGTGGTGGAAGGTAACGGTGTTCAAAAGTAAAAGTACAATACTCATGTACAAATTTGAGGTATCTGTACTTTACTTGAGTGCTTTTTACAGTGGATACTTTTTACTTTTACTTCACTACATTTTACATCTGGACTGAAAAGTAAAACGTACTTTGAAACAGCTGAGACTTATTTTTAGCACATTTAATTTGAGTTTCTGTCGCAAATTTGAGCAACACCAAACACCCAAAACACAAAAACGGCTCAAAAAATGAAGAAATCACTTGAATCACTTAAGATCAGCTGAATTCTTGATCAAAATCATTATTTCATTCTTTAATTGTTCTAAAACTCTCTGCAAAACACTTTTACTTTTTACTCTTTAAGTACATTTTAAACAGGTACTTTAATACTTTTACTTAAGTAGATTTTTTCATCTGATACTTTTACATGAGTAACAAAACTGAGTATTTCATCCATGACTGCCCCGTGTGTGTGTGTGTGCGTGTGCGTGTGCGTGTGCGTGTGCGTGTGCGTGTGTGTGTGTGTGTGTGTGCGTGTGTGTCAGATTGGTTTAAGTCCTGGTTTAGACCTGCTTTAGTCCTGGTTTAGACCTGCTTTAGTCCTGGTTTAGACCTGCTTTAGTCCTGGTTTAGACCTGCTTTAGTCCTGGTTTAGACCTGGTTTAGATCTGCTTTAGTCCAGTGAGCCTGTCCCTTTAAAACCCACCCACAATGCACCGCTCCTGCGCTCACTTCCTGGTTGGATCCACGTGAATCTCGCCGGCGTGAAACATGTCAACAACAAACCCTCTGTCTGAGCCCGCAGCCCAGGGCCCCGCAGCCCAGGGCCCCGCAGCCCAGGGCCCCGCAGCCCAGGGCCCCGCAGCCCAGGGCCCCGCAGCCGCGGAGATGAACGGGGTCGGCGGAGCGGGGGACCGGGAGCACACCGAGGCGGGGGACCGGGAGCAGCCCGAGGGGTACGCCGAGTTTGAGGCTCTTCACTCGGCCGCGCTGCGGGCTGCGGGGCTGCCTCGGATCCACTGGAGGAGTCTGCACCGCAAGATCAGCAACGAGGTGCGTGACCCGAGCACGAGCCACAAGAGTGCACGTGCATATTCCAGAAAAACTACTCAAGAGTCACGTTACTTCAAAATAATATTACTCAAGTAGAAGTACAAAGTAGTGTCCAAGAAAAGTAAGAGTATAAAAGTATTTGGGCAATTTACTACTTCAGTCAGAGGAACTGTCTGGACAGAACATCTGATTTATAATGTGAATTTAATATGAAGAACAAAACACTAAAGCTGCACTGTGTAACATTTCTGGGCTCCATGGAGCTGTTATTGCTTTGTCTAGAATGTTCCGCAGTATATATTAAACCTCTTTATCACATGGGAGACAAGCAGGTTACAGCACTACGCTACATTACAGGTCAGATCTGTGGAGAGGCGCCTCTAGTCACAGAAGGAATGATTGTATTTTTGAGCAACAGAAACAAATGCAAATGCAAGAAACCAACACTGTTTACGGTGGAAGGAAAACTTTGAGGATCTCCTCATCCCACTGTCACGTCTTCTGAGGAGGAAGCAGAGGTTGGGGACTCGGAGGTGGACTCGTCCATCACCCTTGGCTGAAGTCACTGAGGTGGTTGAGGTCCTTGGTGGAGAGGCTCTGGGGGTGGATGAGATCTGTCCTGAGTATCTTAAGTCTCTGGATGTTGTGGGGCTGTCTTGGTTGACACGTCTCTGCAACATCGCGTGGCAGTGGGGGACAGTGCCTCTGGACTGGCAGACCGGGGTGGTGGTCCCTCTGTTTAAGAAGGGGGACCGGAGGGTGTGTTCCAACTACAGGGGAATCACACTCCTCAGCCTCCCCGGTCAGGTCTATTCCAAGGTACTGGAGAGGAGAATCCGACCTAAGGTCGAACCTCGGATCCAGGAGGAACAGTGTGGCTTTCGTCCGGGCCGCGGAACACTGGACCAGCTCTATACTCTCCATCGGGTGCTCGAGGGTTCATGGGAGTTTGCCCAACCAATCCACATGTGCTTTGTGGATCTGGAGAAGGCATTTGACTCTGTCCCTCGTGGGGTCCTGTGGGGGGCGCTCTGGGAGTATGGGGCCCGGGGCTCTTTGTTAAGGGCTGCCCGGTCCCTGTATGACCGGAGCAGGAGCTGTGTTCGCATTGCCGGCAGTAAGTCAGACCTGTTTCCGGTTCTGTTCATTGTTTTTATGGACAGAATTTCTAGGAGCAGTCAGGGGCTGGAGGGGGTTCGGGTTTGGGGACCACACTGCACTGGGGCGGTTTGCAGCCGAGTGTGAAGCGGCTGGGATGAGGATCAGCTCCTCCAAATCTGAGGTCATGGTTCTTGACTGGAAAAAGGTGGTGCCCTCTCCAGGTGGGTGGAGAGTCCCTGCCTCAGGTGGAGGAGTTCAAGTATCTCGGGGTCTTGTTCACAGTGAGGGGAGGATGGAGCGTGAGATTGACAGGTGGATCGGTGCAGCGTCGGCAGTGATGTGGTCGCTGTATCGGACCGTTGTGGTGAAGAGGAGCTGAGCCGAAAGGCAAAGCTCTGGATTTACCGTCAGTCTACGTTCCTCCCCTCACCTATGGTCATGAGCTTTGGGTAATGACCGAAAGGACAAGATCGCGGATACAAGCGGCTGAAATGAGTTTCCTCTGCAGAGTGGCTGGGCGCTCCCTTAGAAATAGGTTGAGGAGCTTGGAGTAGAGCCACTGCTCCTCTATGTCGAGAGGAGCAGCTGAGGGGAGGGCATCTGTTCCAGATGCCTCCTGGACGCCTCCCTCAGGAGATGTTCCGGGCATGTCCCACCGGGAGGAGGCCCCGGAGAAGACCCAGGACATGCTGGAGCTACTATGTCTCTCGGCTGGCCCCCCGGAGGAGCTGGAGGAAGTGTCCAGGGTGAAGGAAGTCTGGGAATCCCTGGTTAGACTGTTGCCCCCACGACCCAGCCCCGGATAAGAGGAAGAAAATGGATGAATGGAATGAATATTACAGGGGGTACTCTGCATTTGACCCGTCCTTCAGTGTGTCTGGGTGAAACCTGTCAGGAGCAGTGGGACTCATCTCCAGATCTTGGTCTCGTCTTGGTCTGGTCTTGGTCTGGTCTTGGTCTGGTCTTGGTCTGGTCTTGGTCTGGTCTTGGTCAGGTCTTGGTCTTGTTTTGGGTTGATGCTATTCTGACCCGTGTAGTTGTGTTCTAGGTTTTCGATGCTGGTGAGGTGTTTGGGATTGTACAGATTCAGGAGGACTCAGAAGAGGACATGCCCCCTCGCATCATCCGGTCAAAGGTCGTGGTGACGCGGCAGAGCGGGCTGCAGAGGGACGACCCAAACAGGTGAGGGCGCGTTAGGATTAAAGCTGAACTGTTATTTTGAACTTTAAACCATGTTCTGATGCTGGTTCCTCCTCAAAAACACACCTGGAGTTTTATTTTGTTTCATTCACACGTGTTTAACATGTCTAAATCGGGTCTAAACCGGGTCTAAACCAGGTCTAAACCCTGTGCACAGTGTGTTCCTGGTGGACCATGCCTGGACGTACCGAATGCCCTACGCGCGGCAGCAGCTGCAGGAGGTACCCGGGCTCATGCCCAGGATGGCAGCTCTCATGGGCCTGGACTTCCACGGAGAGGTCCCTGATCCAGAGTCTGTGGAGCAGGTCCTGGAGGAGATGTGGAAGTACAACCAGACCTACCAGCTCTCACAGGGGGTAAGAACCAGGACTGGACCATGGACTGGACCAGTGATTAAACTGGGACTAAAACAGGTCTGAAGCATGTCTGAGCCAGATCTGAACCAGGACTGAAGGAGGGCATCTGACACACAGGGTTACAGGAGGATGGGAGGGCATCTGACACACAGGGTTACAGGAGGATGGGAGGGCATCTGACACACAGGGTTACAGGAGGATGGGAGGGCATCTGACACACAGGGTTACAGGAGGATGGGAGGGCATCTGACACACAGGGTTACAGGAGGATGGGAGGGCATCTGACACACAGGGTTACAGGAGGATGGGAGGGCATCTGACACACAGGGTTACAGGAGGATGGGAGGGCATCTGACATATTCCCCTCTCTCTGTCTTGTTGGATACGCGTTCTATCAAAAGACGACCAAGATTCAAAATTATCAAATTAGCCAAAAGTTTCTTCCCCTAACAAAAAGTCAAACACAGAGACGGCGTTTCCCTCAAATCAGACAGAAATACAATATGAATATTTAAATAATGTGTTGATCAGGTTCAGCTCGGGCTCCTCTTCCTCACTTTCCCCTGTTTTCTGCTGCAGCCGTGAGGAATCGTGTGTTCACTTTTCATCTCCGTCTCTCCGGTGTCAGGTCGACCTGTTCCTAAACAACATTCCACAGAGCCCAGCTGCGTTCTGTCTGATCCCATCAGAGCAAACGAAGTGTTTTCCAGCATAAGCGTGAAAACAGTTCTGTGACTCCAGTGTGTGTCACGTCACAAATGTGTGACTCCAGTGTGTGTCACGTCACAAATGTGTGACTCCAGTGTTTCTGAGTGTGTCTGTGCACCTGAAACGCTTTATTCATTTGACTCCTTCTTCAGTCTGCAGAGGAGAAGGTCCCTGTGTGGTACGTCATGGACGAGTTTGGCTCTCAGGTCCAACACTCGGACTCTCCCTCGTGTGGACTGGCCCCGTTCTTCTGCGTCCCGGAGCAGGTCACCTACTCCGTCCTCTGGCCCCTGGAAGATCTGGACGAGGGCGGTGAGACAGAGAGACAGTGTGTGCGAGACGGACGCGTGTGTGCGAGACGGACGCGTGTGTGCGAGACGGACGCGTGTGTGCGAGACGGACGCGTGTGTGCGAGACGGACGTGTGTGCGAGACGGACGCGTGTGTGTGCGAGACGGACGTGTGTGTGCGAGACGGACGCGTGTGTGTGCGAGACGGACGGACGCGTGTGCGCGAGACGGACGCGTGTGTGCGCGAGACGGACGCGTGTGTGCGCGAGACGGACGCGTGTGTGCGCGAGACGGACGCGTGTGTGCGAGACGGACGCGTGTGTGCGAGACGGACGGACGCGTGTGTGCGCGAGACGGACGCGTGTGTGCGCGAGACGGACGCGTGTGTGCGAGACGGACGCGTGTGTGCGCGAGACGGACGCGTGTGTGCGAGACGGACGCGTGTGTGCGAGACGGACGGACGCGTGTGTGCGAGACGGACGGACGCGTGTGTGCGCGAGACGGACGCGTGTGTGCGCGAGACGGACGCGTGTGTGCGAGACGGACGCGTGTGTGCGAGACGGACGCGTGTGTGCGAGACGGACGGGCGCGTGTGTGCGCGAGACGGGCGCGTGTGTGCGCGAGACGGACGCGTGTGTGCGAGACGGACGCGTGTGTGCGAGACGGACGCGTGTGTGCGAGACGGACGTGTGTGCGAGACGGACGTGTGTGCGCGAGACGGACGCGTGTGTGCGCGAGACGGACGCGTGTGTGCGAGACGGACGCGTGTGTGCGAGACGGACGCGTGTGTGTGCGAGACGGACGCGTGTGTGTGCGAGACGGACGGACGCGTGTGTGCGAGACGGACGCGTGTGTGTGCGAGACGGACGGACGCGTGTGTGCGAGACGGACGCGTGTGCGCGAGACGGACGCGTGTGCGCGAGACGGACGCGTGTGCGCGAGACGGACGCGTGTGTGTGCGAGACGGACGCGTGTGTGTGCGAGACGGACGGACGCGTGTGTGCGAGACGGACGCGTGTGTGCGAGACGGACGCGTGTGTGTGCGAGACGGACGGACGCGTGTGTGCGGGACGGACGCGTGTGTGCGAGACGGACGCGTGTGTGCGAGACGGACGCGTGTGTGCGAGACGGACGCGTGTGTGCGCGAGACGGACGCGTGTGTGCGAGACGGACGGACGCGTGTGTGCGAGACGGACGCGTGTGTGCGAGACGGACGCGTGTGTGTGCGAGACGGACGCGTGTGTGTGCGAGACGGACGCGTGTGTGCGAGACGGACGCGTGTGTGCGAGACGGACGCGTGTGTGCGAGACGGACGCGCGCGTGTGCGAGACGGACGCGCGCGTGTGCGAGACGGGCGCGCGCGTGTGCGAGACGGGCGCGCGCGAGAGACGGACGCGCGCGCGCGAGAGACGGACGCGCGCGCGCGCGAGAGACGGACGCGCGCGCGCGCGAGAGACGGACGCGCGCGCGCGCGAGAGACGGACGCGCGCGCGCGCGAGAGACGGACGCGCGCGAGACGGACGGACGCGCGCGTGTGCGAGACGGTCGAGTGTGTGCATGTGTGTTTTTAGCATGATTTTAGTGTGTTTTTAGCATGTTTTTTGTGTGTTTAGACGAGGTGACGAGGGACTACGCGTATGGAGAGCCAAACCCGTTGATAAGGAAATGCCGACTGTTGCCGTGGAGACCTGCCAACCTTGACGATGTCAGCAGCGAAACGACAGAACCGTCGGATGAATACTACCTGGTAAATCTCCAGCCTGCTCCACACCGCAGACTTTCACTGACACGGGACCGGCTTTGGACCTTCTGCAAACTGTTCTTCTCAGATGTTTCTCCAACCTGTTCTCCTCAGATGTTTCTCCATGTTCTCGTCGTTTCTACTCTGACTCTCTGAAGTTGGATTTGAAATGATTCATGTTTGAGAATCTTTAATCTCTTTATTTTCAAGACGCTATTTTGTCGATCTCCCCCCAGTACATTCCCACTGTGACACCCCCAGCGTCACGTCGTCGTTTTGGTCCAAATGTAAAAAAAAACTCTGCTCTAGTGCAGCTGTCCACAGGAGGGACCCTGTCAAAGTGGAGCGCCGCGCTCCTGAGGAAATCATCACCTACTGCCGCAGATTTACAGTGAATTAATGGCAACACAGAAATCAGACAAGTGTTACGTTTTACTTGCTACTGCAAGGGAGCCCTGAGACAAGCAACAGCCGCTGTTCTTGTCTCCAGAGTCACAAAGGACATCCACTTGCTGCAGCTTTTATTCAGTTTCAGACAATAACACGTGACCAGGAAGCTGCGACCTTTAGACTCCCTGTACACACGTTAATCTTGGGTCAAAGTCTCAGTTGCTTAAGCACTTCTTTTGCACACATAAGCACAGATAACTCAGTAGCTCAGTACACTTTGATAACATATTGTTACAATTCTATAACAATTCCCTCCTGTTTATCAAAGTCACACAATAAAAACAAAATATCAGTCTTCTTTCACACCTTGGTGAGGTTATCAAAAGAGACATCAAACAGGTGACATCTCAGAGGTTGTTACACAACATCGTCAGATAATAATGAGGTGTTTTCTGGAGTGAGACACTCATCAGCAGCTGCAAGTAGCATAGTATATTCTTCCTGCATCATAACATGTAC
Source organism: Taenioides sp. WSHXM2023 (assembly GCA_029959045.1). Lineage (NCBI taxonomy): Eukaryota > Metazoa > Chordata > Actinopteri > Gobiiformes > Gobiidae > Taenioides > Taenioides sp. WSHXM2023. The sequence continues at coordinate 42,388,880 of CM057085.1, forward strand.
AGATCCAATAACCATTTTCGTCATCATAGATCAGAGACATGGCAAAATACAAGAAGTAAAAATACAGAACAATAGAAGAATAACAAATACAGGTGTTAGAACTTTCAGGACTATTTGCTATCAAGAACCAGAGGTAAACCATGACATTACATCAAAATGCATTCCACTAGGGGTCTTCATGCTTTGGATGTGGTCCTGATGTTCGAGAACCTTATCATGGATTACAGTTTCTTTAGAACTTTGACTCTCCAGCCAGAGCCACGGAAGGAGCATCAGAATCAACAAGAGTACAACTGTGACGCGTACTCTAGGTCCAAAATAGTAAACACAACCCAACTGAGACATGTTGGAGATGAGGAGTCACTGATACGTCACCTTTTCTGCAAACACCAAAGGCTCTGTGCGACCACTAATGCTGGTGGGATCTTATTTCTTCACTGACACGGCCGTTGCCTTGAGACGGCGAGACCTATCCTGTCTCGCCCCCTTTGTAGTCAGACTTCCCCACACCAGCGGTTAGAGCCAAATCGTCGAGATGTCTGGCTTTGCAGTGACTGAGATGAATCCAGCTGCTCCTCTCCGCTATTTTCACAGCAGTTGGGGTTGCAAGTAGGACGCAGTAGGGTCCCTCCCACCGTGGACTGGACCAACACTTTCGTTTGATGACTTTAATGAACACGTGATCTCCCACATTCACTGGTCGTTGTTCCTGTGAAGAAACAGAAACTTCTGGCAATTTATTTGCGTCATAACATTCTCGAGTGGTCAATGCTTTTCTCATATAGTCGGCAAGTGTCTGTACAAAACATTGCTGCTCCAGGTCTGGTCCAGGTTTAGTTGAGCTTGGTGACGCGGACATAGACAGCGGGGGTAGAGATGGAGCATCTGCAGCTGCCCCAGGACACGATACCCACCAGGGTCTAGGCGTCGTCCTTCTCACAGACCAGAGGACTACCAGAGTCACCCATGCAGGACGTAGCTCCAGCTGCTTCAGCACAGATCATCACATCACTGCTTTGGCTGTCCCAGTGTCTCTTGCACTGATTGTTGGACAGAAGAGCCTGCTGCAGCTTGTTGGGGTGCTGGGAGCGTTGTAGCAGGTCAGGCCTCACTCGGAGGTCACACAGGTCGTGTCAGCGTTGTAGACGTCGCCGGACTCGGCCACACAGATGGACAAAAAATTTAAATAAGCATTAAATCCAATCCCACTGAATTCCTGTTGTACCCTTCCTACAATCCCTCCTGTTGACACATGACAAAGACCATGTGTCACTATAGTTGTTGTTTAAATGTTGTTAAGGATACATGGGGCTGCCTACACCCTTGATTACTGTTCGCTCAGCACCAGAGTCACACAAAAACACCATTGGTTGGCCATTTACAAGCAAAGTAACTTCAGGTCTTTTACTCGGGTCAACATCTTCTAATGTCAAAAATAAATCAGTTATTGGTTCACTGTCTAAGTTAGGGTCGTATGGTTCATGGTGCTGGTGGAAGTATTTTTGTTGATAATCTTGATTTACATCCAGAGTAGTTATGCCTAGCATGTGTCATAAATTGAGTAAGAGTGGACATAGACAACTTGACTAAGTACTTTTGGAGATGCCCCCTAAGTTCTGGACAACAGTTATTAAGAATAACATTTTTCAATTGTTGTCTGTATGGTGCATTTTCATCACCATCATCGCACAGTCCACTATTTTCTTTAAAAACTACTTCTAACCTACCTCCTTTAATATTACTATACATATTGTTTCCTTTTTTCCCTACTTCCTTGTCTTTTCACTACCTGTTTTAACCATTTTTTTTTCTTTCTTTCTCTTTCTCTTTCTCTCTCTCCACTGCCTCTTTGGCCGCAATTCTCTAAGTTAAGAGACTACAGTCTTTCACATTCAATTGACCCTTTTTTTTTTTTTCTTTTTTTACTACTATGGGGTTATGAGGTAATCAACATGAAAATGCCTCCTCCGGGCTTCAATACATCTCCACCAATACAAGCTTCTACAGGAAACCTAGTTTGCCTGCGGTATTGGTCTTGGGGTTTAATCCCAGAGATTCAGAGAATTTTAGGTCTTCCTCCAATCATACAAACATTCACACGTGCTAGCAATCTTGGGAAGCCACTTCCCCGTCTGTCTGACCTGTTTCAGTTGCCATCCGATTTCCCCAAATGTGATTCACTCAGATTCCGTCTGATGTGAAGAAAGGATGGGTGAAGGTCCGCTGGCCACGTGGAAAAGTGGTCTTTATCCCTGGAGACGTTCTTCCTCCAGACTGTGCACAGATTTCAGCTTCCCGTCAGTCACCCTCTCGACACAGCATTGGAATCCGGCTCGAAGGACCAAATAGAAATGTCAAAGTGGAGCGCCGCGCTCCTGAGGAAATCAGTCACCTACTGCCGCAGATTTACGGTGACGTAGATGGCAACACAGAAATCAGACAAGTGTTACGTTTTACTTGCTACTGCAAGGGAGCCCTGAGACAAGCAACAGCCGCTGTTCTTGTCTCCAGAGACACAAAGGACATCCACTTGCTGCAACTTTTATTCAGTTTCAGACAATAACACGTGACCAGGAAGCTGCGACCTTTAGACTCCCTGTACACACGCTAATCTTGGGTCAAAGTCTCAGTTGCGTAAGCACTTCTTTTGCACACATAAGCACAGATAACTCAGTAGCTCAGTACACTTTGATAACATATTGTTACAATTCTATAACAACCCACAGCCTGGTCTAGTCCTGGTCTAGTCCTGGTCTAGTCCTGGTCTAGTCCTGGTCTAGTCCTGGTTTAGTCCTGGTTTAGTCCTGGTTTTGTTTCTTTAGATCAAGATTGAGATTTAAAATGTCACAGAACAGAAGGATCCACAGGGGTCAGAGGTCAGAGGTCAGAGCTGTAGAGACACACGAGGACTATAAGGCTGATTTAAAGTTGGTTTCATTTCACAGCCCAAAGTTTAATGTGAGTTTTGTGTTTTTCAGGCGATCGCTCGAGAAAACAAAGAGCAGCTCCCGGTGGAGGTGGAACCTTTCACTGTTCCTCAGGACAAAGTTCTGAAGTAAGTTGCTAAGCGCCCACGCCCTGCCAAACCAGCGGTGTGAGAAGGAGCGTTACCGTCGACTCACTCCTGATTGGCTCTTTGCTATGAACTTGGCTCCAACATCACTTCTATAACTGCTAGCCTCATTGAGCTTCATTTGGAGCTGAACACTATGGGTGACGTCACACTCCTCCACACACTCCTCCGCACACACCGCACACTCCTCCACACTCCTCCGCACACTCCTCCGCACACTCCTCCACACACTCCTCCACACACACCGCACACTCCTCCGCACACTCCTCCGCACACTCCTCCGCACACTCCTCCCCACTCCTCCCCACACACTCCACACACTCCTCCGCACACTCCTCCGCACACTCCTCCCCACTCCTCCCCACACACTCCGCACACTCCTCCGCACACTCCTCCGCACACTCTTCCGCACACTCCTCCCCACACACTCCACACTCCTCCGCACACTCCTCCCCACTCCTCCCCACACACTCCACACACTCCACACACTCCTCCGCACACTCCTCCGCACACACTCCACACACTCCACACACTCCTCCGCACACTCCTCCGCACACTCCTCCGCACACTCCTCCCCACTCCTCCCCACACACTCCACACACTCCACACACTCCTCCGCACACTCCTCCGCACACTCCTCCACACACTCCTCCCCACTCCTCCCCACACACTCCACACTCCTCCACACACTTCGCACACTCCTCCGCACACTCCTCCTCACACTCCTCCGCACACTCCTCCGCACACTCCTCCGCACACTCCTCCGCACACTCCTCCGCACACTCCTCCACACACTCCTCCCCACTCCTCCACACACTCCGCACACTCCTCCGCACACTCCTCTACACACTCCTCCCCACTCCTCCCCACACACTCCACACTCCTCCACACACTCCGCACACTCCTCCGCACACTCCTCCTCACACTCCTCCGCACACTCCTCCGCACACTCCTCCGCACACTCCTCCGCACACTCCACACACCTCAGTCCACTTCTTTACACAGTGTGTTTTTTCCACCTGAAACAAAACCTGTGACAGAGTTCAGTGTGTCTGTATAAGTGAAGGTGAAAGTGTTGGTCTGTGGTTTTTGGTCTGGACGAGGAGACGGGGCAGTATTTAAAAGTACCTTGTGTGCATCAGTTATGTGCATTGGTTGTATTTTACAGTATTCCGTGTGTATTTGTGTGTGGCTGCAGCGTGTGTGGCGTCTCGGACGCATGTCTTCCATAAAAGAGTCAGAAATACTGTGTTCCTCGATAGTTTATTGGCATACCTTATAGCCATCCAAAATACACAGATTCAGCCCTCCATAAACGACGGTCAGAAGACTTTTTACCTCCACTCTGCAACACCTGCGTGCACCTTTCTCCCCGTATACAGGGCAGTCAGTTACATAAATTAGAACTAGTGCCACAGAGACGTAATGTGGCTCCAACACTGTGTTTCAGAGTGTACTCGGAGCTGTCTCAGGTCACTAATAATCTGACCCACCCTCGGTTTGAGCTGACGGACAAACAGGAGGAGGCGGACGTCATCTGGGCCTATGACCACATCAAGGACTTCAGGTCAGACTCTTTAAAATCACGCACACGATGAAACACTGACTTTTGCTCTTTCTGTGTTAGAATATTGTTCCATCACAAACCGTTGCAGCTGGAGTTGTTTCGCTTCATTCACACGGGTTTGCTGAAGCTGCAGTTTTCACAAAATAATAAAGATAATAATAATGGATCAGCTTTATACAGCGTTTTTCTGGACACTCAAAGACACACACAGCATTATTCATTCACTCCACACTCGCTGGTGGAAAACTACTACTGTAGCCACAGCTTGAAATTTCTCAGGATTGTTGCGTCACAGGTAGAAACCTTGCTCCGTTTTTAAAGTCACAGTATGTAACTTTGTAGTTTAAATTCCAATGCAGCTTCTCACCTGCTGTGTGGTTCTTGTGCCGAGGAGGAGATGTCAAGAATCATTCAAAAAGACAGACACTCTGATAGTGCAATACTATTTATTACAAAACAGAGTATAGCCAATTAACAGACATAAGGTCTGGGAGATTATCTCTAATCAATCTGGTATCGCCCCGAACAAAGGATTCACCACATATATACAGCTTTCTATGAGACGTCCCACCGTAATCTGACCACTTCTATATGTCCAAGATACAGACTTAAACATTTCCAGATGTTCATTAGAGTTAGGGGTCTCTCGGGCCGCCATGACAGGTTAGAATGTGGAGGCCTCTAACTTACTTTTAGGGCCATATAATTCTCAGGGTTCAAAAGGTAGAGCAGATACTACAACTTTTTGCCAAAAATACAGTAAAATAAAAGCATGTTTTTTCCCAATATGATTGTCTTTATTCTACAACACATAAAAAACAGGCCACCTCCAGAAAGTTACACACTGTAGCTTTAAGTCCATAAATCATCACCAGACTCTGTTTAAACATTTCTACCATCAAATCACACCGATTTAATCTGCACTTACATTAAAGAGAAGAGCTTTACCCGTGTTCTTAGACAAACTTTACTGATGCATCAGGAAATGATTTGGACACAGACGCTCAAACATCACAATATAAGAGTAAAAAATATAAACTGTAATAATAATAATTCTAAATAAGTAGCAAAAAAGAAACTTTCTAATGTTTTCATCAAAAACCTGCCTGAAGGTTTTAGAGTCTCCATGCATGTTTGAGTCATCTAGAGATCTCTCCTGGGCCCTATTCAAACCCTCCTTAAGGTTAGTAGTACAAGTCTGTACGAGGCTCCGCCCACAAGTCTACGTCCCCCAGGCTCCACACGACAATTCTCCATAAATACACAAAAACATGAGACAAAACTGAACACAACAACTGGACAAACCTGATGTGATGCAGGAGTTTCATTAACGAGACGCACGCTCTGAAGGGGGAGTGACTTAGCATGGGGAGCAGAGGGAGGGCAGTGGTTTTCGGCGAGTATAGCATTTTCAGAAGATGAAAAGGTAAAATGGTGATCTAAATATGTGACGTGTCACAGTTAATAGCCCAGAGAAGTGTGGTGATTTCACCTCTTGAACATGTCGAACTGAAAAAAGGACTTTCCCCCTGCAGGACTCTGAGTGAACTGCGCCCTCACGTCATTTTAAACCAGTTTCCGTGCGAGAGCCTCCTCACGGTCAAAGACTGTCTGGCCGCCGTGTCTCGGAGGGTCAGATCTGATTGGCTCCCTCTGACCTTTAACCTCCAGACGGAGCTGCCGCAGTTCGTCCGCTGCTTCCAGACCAGAGCCCAGAGGTGACTGTCACTTTAAAGCTGCACTGCGCCACTTTTCTGGTGGAGGGTCTGTCACCTGCTTATCTCCACGGAGATGTTATTGCTTTGCCTAGAATGTTCCATGTTATGACTTTAAACACATGTCTCCAACATTTATTCATTACGGGTGTTTCTATGGCTCAAAAATACAATAATTTTCTCTGTGAACAGGAGCGCCTCTCCACAGATCTGACCTGTAATGTAGCCTATAGTGGTCTCCCTTGAAATAGACAGGTTTAAGCTCTACTGTGGAACATTCTAGACAAAGCAGTAATATCTCCATGGAGATGTTTTTTTTATTTGAATCCGTATTTTCCTGTTTTGTGGCTGCAGAGGTGAAGACAACCACTGGATCTGTAAACCCTGGAACTTGGCGCGAGGTTTGGACACGCACATCAGCAACCGCCTGAACTGCCTCATCAGACAGAGGGAGAGCACGCCAAAGGTACGGAACAATATCCAAATATGATCCAAAACATGTAAGAAAAATACCGAAAATAAAGGATAACCCACTGCCTCATCAGACAGCGGGAGAACGCCAAAGGTACGGAACAATAAAATAATAATAATAATAATATAATATAATATGATCCTGACGAATAAACCGCAGTAGTAGAGCAGTGTAAATAACTTTTCCTGAGGGAGGGACCCCGGTGGATCTCTAAGGCGTTTAACTCAACCAAACCCTTTACTTCATAAGGTTGGATGACCTATTGACCAGGAAAAGTGCAGAAGAAAGGAGACTTATCGGTTAGCGGCGATGCCTGTCCAGGTGGCACCCGAGAAGTTACTTTCTAACTAGTAAAAGACTTCTCAGTGCGGTACAAATGAGATGCAGTCAGTGAGCGTCTCTTTTGGGTGTTTATTGCAAAGTCGTCCGAGGCAACAGAATGCAATTATAACGATGACGTGGCATGAGAGCGGTCCCGTTTTTGAATGGTCTGCGTAGCGGAGCTTGATGCCCGATGCTTACGCGCTACTGTCTGTCCTAAATCTGGCACTGAGGGTTCCGTCCGGGACCGAGAGTCATGCAATACCATCGACGGGGAATTGCACCGATGCGGAGCAACACTAAGCAACACATAAAGCAGTACAGCGGTATAGTTTTTTCTGCTCTCAAAAAGGCACAGCTTATATACAGTTCAAGAGGTTCACATCCGTTTATCCAGTTTCACAGTTTCACACATTATTCTAGTACCTCTCTGTATCTTAACAGCAAAAGCAGAAATGTAAAAATAAAAGACAATAATGACAATGAAATGCTATGATAAATCAATCAATGAAAAATAAAAGTATCAATCAAAAGTGTAAAACCAATTGTAACATGTAAAAATAAAGGTAAAAGTAAAACATCAAAATGTAAAATA